>JAOTAV010082469.1:0-12334 GCA_026546445.1 Cyclargus thomasi | reverse complement strand
GCCGAGATTGAGAAGCTGCGGCTCTCCGCTCGGCCGCTGCTGCCGCCGTCCTTCGCGCTCTTCGGCGGCGGAGGAGCACCACCGCTGTTCGCAGCGATGGCTGCAGCCACACGGCCCCAGCTCAGCTTCCTCGGCGGTCCCCCCTCACACCAGCACGCCATCAACATGAACATACTAAACTCCCTTCAACCGCATTGACGGCCGGAGACGCGCGAACCCGAGACGCCATCTTAGAACATGGCCGATTGACATTTCAAGTTTTTGCGCTCCATTGTTAGCTTTCGAACGGTTTTTTACCCGTTGAACTGTGTAGTGCCAGTGCTGTATATAGCTCAAGTGAAGTGATAAGACATTTTGTTTCCCAACAAATTATGAGTAAGTGCAATTCTAACATAGACGATATATTGTGTATATAAATATTTATAGCCCAGTCTGAGGTTTTTTTAACAGGAGTTTCTCTTCAGCGGCGATGTTGTTTGGAAAGCCAGTATGGCTTTCTATTGTATTGACCAGTATTTTAACTTGCACAGAATAAAACAACTTCGATCAAAAATACAGAAACTGGGCTTAAGAAATAGTTAAGTAAAATAAACACGTGCTGTTTCAAATATAGGCTTAACACGTTTATTTATTTTAATGTGACATAAATGAAACTTATTTTAACTGACATAACGCACGCCTTGTATCAAAAATTTTGTGTATCCCGATATATATAGACGTAAAAAAAAGGATTTTTTATGTCCATGTGTATGTAAAGCGAGAAACATTCGAAATTCTTATATGTTATATTTTACAAAAATGTGAAGTCATTGGAGTAAAAAACTATTTATAAATTATTTTACTATCTCAATCAGCTTGAGTGGTTTTAATTTTAAGATACATCTATCTGAAAATATAAAAACCCGAGTTACAAGACTTTATTGTACTTACGTCAGTAATACATAGTTATAATATTGTTTAAATCTTACTCACTGTATAAATATTGAAGAATTCGAATTCTGCTAAAAAGTTTTTGATTTTAACGCTTTTTATTGCAAAAAAATTTAAATCTCTTTATATTTCTAAAATATATTTTTTAATTTTTTTTTAAACTCATATAATTGTAATTGTAAACTTGAAAGTATTATTCAATATAAAAAAATGCATTTGTTTAATGAAAGATTTGATATTATTAAAAAATTGATTGTAAATTGAAATTTATTACACGCAGTAATATATGATTATTTTATTTTATATAACTTCACGTTAACAAAATTATTTTAATAAAATAAGTACGTGTAAATATTAATTATTAATTTATTAAATTACCTATGTGTAAGGTTTTAGATTTTCTAATGGACGACTGGTAAAATATTGTAACTCGCATTAGTTAAAAGTTATTAGTTGACTTAAGTGTAAATTGGAAAGATAAGTCATTGAAGATATAAAATGTAATAAGTTCTTTAATAAACAGAAATTATCTTGAATTTGGGAATTTTTTACTTACTACCCTTTGACTGGAAACGGTTTTTGAAATAGCTGGGGTTTTTGTGTTGTACTGGTATTCTGTGGTGTTAGTTAGTTAATACGTATGTTATATATAGTGCAAATTGTGTGGCTCTCCTATCAGAAAACATCCCCCAGTAACCATTTAAGGCCTTAAAAATAAATTCGAAAAATTTTTGCATTATAAAACAAGGCTGACTTAGGTTGACTAGAGAATATATTTTTCTTTGATTGAATGCTCCCTTAGGATAAAATGTGCTTTCCTGACGGACAAATATTTCAGATCGATCAGTTGACGGAAAAAGGGTGCAACTACAAAATTTTTCCCAAGAACAAAGAAAACGGGATTAGCTAAATAAAAATATTTAACAAAAAACATTCATTCATAGCAATAAAAACCAAATTAAAATAATAAAAAAAGAGTTTATTTGGCGACTGATTCATGGCCATGTCTCTTTTGAATATGTCACAATAAAACAAAAACATTTCATCTAAATTAACGTTTAATGCCAAAGGTTAGTGACACCTGGCTTAGCCGCCGATCGGCTATAAAAAACAATCAAGATTTAACTTATTCAAATCTTGTACGCCGAGAGATAAATAATATTATTTAATTGAGCAATTTCGTGTTAAATAATTCATTCTTAGAATGTAGGTTACGATCAATTATTTCCTATCTCTGTCTTAGATGGTACATGAGAAAGAGACAGATGATCTGACATCGGGGTTATAAACCTTTTTACATTAAAGTGACACCATTTAACGAAATTAGTGCATGAGCAACAAATTAGTAGTTGATTTATGAGATATAAGATAAAATCTAACAATAAAATGTAGTAAACCAGCTCGAAACCCGGGTCAGGCAGGGCTCTAAAACAACAATTAATCTCCTATTGTAGGGGAGCCCAAGAGCGGAGTTTTGGATTTTCTCGAGCGCGTCAGATTAAGCTAGTGCAGGCTTTCTATACGTCCCTGTTTATCATTGTATAAAAATCAAATTTCTTAGTTCAGTTTTAAAAAGTTATTTTTAGTAGCGAAATGTCATCGAAATTGTCGGATTAAGATAGGGGGTGTTAAAAATACCTCAAAGAATACTTTCACATAAAGAATTGATGACTTAAAGATGGTAAGGTGAGCCTGTAATAACATTAAAACAAAGCCTCATATTTTGGCAACCAAGCTTCTCAGATATTTTATGTCACATTCAACTAACAGCTTTAGGCCTTGCTGTCTAAAATCATGTGATAAATGTAATTTAATCTAAAAAATCATAGCATTTTCTTTTTATAACCTTAAAATCACACATTTTCTTCTCCATTTTGCCTAATCTACAAAACGTACTAAGTCTCCACGACGCTCGAGTTACTACAAAATAGCACTCTCATCTCCCCGGCTATTAACAGCGTCTTGTTTACGAAATACGAAACATAGCTATCACTTGATTACAAAAATAATAATATTCACTGTTATTTTTAACAATAAAAAAGTATGTTTTCTAAAATTGGCGGTTGACACGACGTACAACGCAGGTCCTACATGGTCAGCGTTGGTCGGTAATAAAAGCACCTCTATCATCATGCAAGCGCGAATGCATGCAATGCGAAGAAGGATGGTGTGAATACCATCCTTCTTCGTACTTTGTCAAAGAGTTGATCAAAAGTTTGTCATAGAGGATGATCAGCGAGTGTTACCTGATGGAAAGCAAGTGCCGCAATGAAGAGTCGCAAGAGCGTCGCCGGCATTTATGATGGAATAGGGAAGTTGGGTTAAATTCACTCACTGAACGAAACACAGCACAACACCGTTTCACGCCAGTTGTCTGTGAGGCCGTGGTATCACTACGGTCGAGCCGAAGCGTAACTCTATCATGGCAATGAGTATCTGTGTTTTGAACTTGAGACCGGAAAATGTCTCATTGGTACACGCCTACACCGGCGTTAGAACCTGCACCCTCTAGAGTACAAGCCAAAAGTCTTACCCACTACGCCACGAACGCTCTAAACACGCTCTAGTGTATATACGATCGTGTTCACATGTCATCGTTTATAATCTTCGTTGTTGAAGAGGAGCCATTAGGCGAAGAAAAGTTTCAGCTTTACTTTTGTAAAGAAGCTTTCAAGCCTGGAAATTATAATTAATTAGTTAATTACTTGAAAGTTATTTTTTACTAGACGATATGTTTTCTAATGTGGATCAACTGAACAATAGTATTGTTGCATGTACTCTAATGCTAATCGCTTTCTGTCATGTGCTGACTGCTGAGCGCTTGTTTGTCGTGGCTCACAAAACACTCAACTATTATAATTGCTCATTCTGTAATTATTCTATTCAGTGACTTGATTGATAACAGTTGACGTATAATTTACACATATACCGTGTTAGGGGCTAACACGGTATGTGTGTTTTCACGTGCATACGGTCGCCGGATGGTCGCCGTGCCCGTGTCCTTGCGAAGGCGACTATCGGAAAAAAAAACTCGATCGACGTGTATTACCAAAATTTTTATAGCTTTGATAGTCATCGAGTTATTAAAAATAATGCCGTTGTTAAGTGCCCTTAGAAAAAATGCCGCGTTTTTTGCTCATAGCTCAAAAAGTACTTTTTGTACAATCAGAGAAGTTGAAACAGATACAGATTGTTTTTTTGAGTAATTTGGACGGGTTATGTCGAAGTCAGCTAACAGATCTTACATGGAATTGACTTATTCCGACCAAATGACATTATACATAGCAGCACTTTAGCTAGAGGACGGCATACAGTATAAATCCATGCTATTCTGAGACGATCGCCTTGACATGCCCGTGGGAATGTGCGTGGTAGCCCCAAAGGAAGATCTTCCGACCGAGAGAGACGTTACACTCGGTCAGGCCGAAGCCCACGTGATACATAACAGCTGTCGTATATATACCGCCGTGTATCGAAAGCGATAGCGCGATGCAGAATTATTACCCTTAATGTGGGTACCGCCACATGCCTTAAGCTTTCTATCAGGCGACCGGACTGTATTTGCGTCACCAGTACATAAGACAACGGTAGCTATTCATTACATTACAGGTGTATCCAGAAAAAGTCCCCGCAAAAACGTCACCCATAAACGTCCGCGTACACATCCCATCGTTATAACCGGACAATTACAATAAATTACAGAACGCGAGGCAATAAAACGGCCATTTTGGTAAATAAATAAACACAGGGCCGGCGCTAACAGCCGGCGCCCTGGAGAAGGTCTCTAAAATTTTGAATATATACGGAGAATCCATTGTTTATTGACATTTCACTACCCTTTGTTTCATCTGTAGTCTGTACTCTGTACTAATATTTACATATAATAATACCTATATTGGAATATTTTATCTTCGCTACGTACACTGCTGCGACTAGAATAATATCATTATTAACAGCCCAACTCTTAATCTATCAAAAGAAATGACAACACAACACTTTTTCAGGTCAAATTTCGCCGCATCTCACGTTCCGCTCTGCCATCAGATGTTGTCTTGGCACTCCAGATCTCTACTGCTAATTTTCATGTATTAGCTATTGGCGCCCTTATCTGGCGCCCTAGATGTTTGCCCCTCTGACACCGCCACTGAATAAATAAATGAGTATATCGAAAGCTTGTGTCGCAGCATACGAATCTGTGCATTATAAGAATTAACATTATAGTTTTTGTGGTGCGCCAATTAGCAGAAATGGCGGGAGCGAGGGCCGCCATCTTATGCCGTTTATGTCAACAATTACGCAGGTCAGGATAATGGTCGTACCACACATCACCTCGGAAACGTATCGGCCACGTATCGCTCGCGCCTGGCCGCCGCGCTGTCAGCTCAGCTACCTTTAGGCACAATAGCTCTACTCTCAAACGGCACATTTTAATATTCGAACTCGTTCGAATTCTGCCGTAAACGTGAACTTTATTTCACGCTTGTTAGTGAGGGACACAGCATTCCGACTCGTTCGTTTCAGTCCCAAAACAACTTCAGACTCTTTCGTCGGTTTCAGTCTCAAAACAACTTCAGACTCTTACGGCCCCAGAATACATACATATCGGGAAGATGTGTGTAAGACAAAATTTATTCAATGCAAATTATTATGATAGTGGGCTAAAAATTCTGTTGGGAAATAAGTAAGATATTAGCGATTTGAGTTTTCTACCCATTTCTTTCTCTCAAAACGTAATTTAGTATGAACTTCGTATGCAACTTATGGACTTTGACGTCACAATCAATATCGGATCTCTCTTTCTAACTGACTACTTTAAAGGCTTGTAACTTTGTTATTTTCAATTTTATCTAAAAACTAATTAGACTACATAGTTATTTAATAACGATAGACTTATTTAAACAAGGTATATAAAAATCATGATATTCCTTTTTGTGCAATATAATAACTTTTATATGTAAAACTTACAAAATCCTTCTGATGTGTTCCAGCACGCGTTCTTCCAGCAGGACATGAACAAGCGTTTAGCTGTCGACCTTCTACACAAGTACTCCAACCCGCCGACACATTGCGCCGCTGATGATGATGAAACGGTAAGAGAGAGAGAGTAGAGAGATGACACGGTTAGAGAGAGAAAACGATATACTAACTAGAGAGACGACATCGTAGGTAAGAGTGAATTTTCGAGACGCGACAAAGAAAGAGATATAGAAATATTTTATACATTTTGACTAGAGATAAGGATATACCGGGGTTAGACGATGAGGCACGATCCATTTTGAGTTTAAGAGTTGACAGGTAAGAAAGAGAGAGTAACCTGAGTTGATGACACGGTCAAAATGAGAGAGATGACACGGTCAAAATGTCGTAATTTGTAAAGACACTGTAAGTGAGAGGATAGTTAACATATCTTAATTTGAAATGAGAGAGAAAAACGGTAAGGATAATGAAACCATTTATTGTAAATTCTTTATGGAGGAAAACTTCTGGGAATTTAAGACGTTTACTCATCCATAAAAATGCCTAAACATCCAATCATTGATGTTGTTTTTAGGAGATTATTTAACAATATTTAATGGCTTAATGCTTGAATTTTAAGCCTTAATATGTTCTTCTGCTCGAAATTTTTGACGTCTATGAAAATGGTTAATAACTTTTTATTGTCATTGGTTTTTCTTTCACACGGAGTATAAAAGTGAACATTTTTGGTGATTTTGGGCGATATTTAGCTATACATAAAGATTAATGCCTGAGTTTTTAGCGTTTATTTGTAATTTTGACATTGCTTGGGGCGTCTAAAGTTAATAATTTTATTTCTGTAACTTTTTACACAGGGTGTGTCGGACGTGCCGCAGCGTATCGCGTCACGTCACACGGGGCGCGGACGGCGCGTCGTCGGCGACCGTCCCGCCGCCGCGCCGCGCCCGCGCTCGCTGCACACGCACGCCGACCCACGGTGAGATACACACACACACACACACATTTTATATGATAAAGGTTTATTCACGCAATAGTTGATGCCAGTAACTTCGCTGCGTCAAAATAATAAGAAGCTATCTCCATACAAAATTTCAACATAATCAGTTCAGTGGTTTGGATGTAAAGGAGGCAGATAGACAGGCACTTTCTTATTTATAATATTAAGTATGAAAGTATTGATATGGCAAAACGGCTACTACTGGGCGTATCAGCTAATGTTTAACATAAACTTTGACTATATAATTTATAGCAATGTTTAACCTTCAGCCTCATGGAGGAGCCGCGCGAGTGCCGCCGCCCCGGCGCGTACGACGACTCGCCAATCATCGACCTCGATGCCGACGACGACCTCACCTCCGGATCCAAGGTCATCTCGTTCGCCGAAGTCGAGGGTCGCGGGGACACGGTGAAGCGGAACGGTGAGTGTCACACGGTTAGAGAGAGAACGATATATCGCGGGTAGAGAGACGTCACGGAAAGAGGGAGAGTCATATATATTTCTTGCTAGAGAGACGACACGGAAAGAGAGAAAACGATATATTGTGGCTAGAGAAATCAAACGGTGACTGAAGGATCCTATCCTATCACTAAGATTACGATGTCTGTCCGTCTGCTCGGACCGTTTTGCCCTCGTCTATCAAGCGTATTTTCCAATGCAACAGACAAGGAACCAGCAATGTCTACCTTAAACATTGTTTAAGTATAAAATCATCATCAATAGCGGTTCCTATCAGGTGTCTCACCGCTCGTTCATGTTTCCAGTGTACTCGCGTCAGACGTCGGAGCCGTGGAGCGTGTCGTCGCTCATGACATGCCCCAAACACAACCCTAATGATCTCACGGACACGGGGACAACGGAGAAGTGAGTATTTGAGGGGGGGGAATCGGTTTTCGGCTAATTAAGTGGATATTTGAGGGGGTAGGGGATGAATTTTTTGGTTAAAATTGTGTGTATTTGTGGGAGGGACATTTTAGGCTTTAGAATTGAAGTGGGTGGGTATTTGAAGTGGAACGAGGTTAATTTTTGGCTAAATTTTGGCAATTTGAGGGTACAATGACTTTTTGGCTTAAACTTAAAGTGGGGATGGTATTTGATGTGGTGTTAATTTTTGCCCAAAATGTGTAGAAAGCAGGGCGGGGGGTTATTTCGGAGGTAAATATTTGCTGTTTGAGGTTATAAGTTTATTCTATCAACTGTCAAAATTCAAACATCGATTAAGTTCGACTTACTGTCAAAAATGTCGATGTAGATGAAATCTTTTGTTACTATCGATTTGTTTCTACTAAAGTACATCCCTTAAAATGTACGATACGAGGATGTGAAAATATCGATATTATGTTACAAGATATCGATATCGACGATATTGGTGTGTTGTAGAGCGTGGTGTCGGGTGGTAACCGGCGACGACATATTGCGTATGAGTCTGAGGTACACGCGACTTTAAGCCGAATTGTGTGCGGCATAAGTGTGCGCTTGCTTTGGATTGGTTAAGCACTTTTTAAATGGCATATTACACTAATCCTGGCAAAAGAAAGAAAACAAGAGTCTGGAGCAATGACAACTAAGTTTTTTTAAGACAACGTTACAGTTCCTGTCAAACTTTCAATTGGGTGCTTTCTATGGCAAAAATAAAATAGATAGATGGATAGATGTGAAATAAGCGGCGCTAAAAGCGAAAAAAAATTTTCGTGATTTGTATGTCCAAGCGCCCCAGCAACATGAGTTTGGGCATACAAATCACAAAAAAAAATTCAATTTAGGGACACATACGATCCCTAAAGTTTTATCACTTTTGTTACACCATGTAGAATAGTATAGAGGAGCGAGTGTCCGACTTAAGCGGTCATAACAATGGCGACTCCATCTTCTATATTATTCTATGGTATTTTGTCTAAAGAAAGCTTCCTTGTCAAATTTGCGTTGCAGCGTAGGTTTGCTAGTAATAAATAAAAAAAATACGTTTTGAATATGTCATTATGCCATTGGTTTAAAAAGTGCTCGAGTTTTTTGCCCAATCTAAATCGATATATTCGAAATAACTGCAAAGCTTTTACAGAATTTTCTGACAAATTAAATAAATTTTTTTCAAAATGTTTAAATTAGATAACCTTTAAAATATTTTTTTACGTTTTTTTTTTAACTTATAACATTTAGTGTATTGCTCCTCCTCTAGCACTTATAGTATGTAGTGTATTTATAGTTATTTTATACTAAATATTTAAATAAACCTAATTTTTCAATATTTTTAACAAATAAATAATGCACGAAATTTTACTTCCCCGAAATTCGGAATGCTTTAATATTTATTACCTTATTGCCTGTCCTTTTTTCTTGCACGTTTAAATTTTATCTAGCCGTCTCTCCTCTCTGTGAAAGAGGGTGAATGAGAAATATGAGATAAATATATTTTATAGTTTCCATGAACCTATATTTACTTTATACCTTTTAATTTAGCTTACACATTTATACCCGAAATAATAAAATAACTTAATATAATACATCCTTTTAATATTTTAAACCGCAGATAATAAATATTTATTCACTTAATTTTTTAATAATCATTCAAAACCTTGCGATTGTAATTTTGATTACATATTTAATTGGCATAAAACCTTAAAATATGACAGAGCGCAGACGTGACGTCATCGACGCCAGGTCTACAGATGATGTAACCGCGTTGTAGAAATTATTATCTTGTGTTCTTGCAGTTATTTCAACTAGGTGTTTCGCAGTGTTAAATGTGAAGCGGCAAAAGTGTTGGACGTTGTGCGTGCATGGTTTTATGTTTGTTTGGCTTTCGACAACACACAAACATACATAGTGTAAATAAATTAGGTGTTAGGTGTGTAAATTTGACAAAAATGCGTGTAAGTAATAGTTATGTCAAATATGACAGGAAAATTTCATATGCTATCAAATTCGGACGTACGCCATTTGATTAAGGATGCGATAACCTTGCGACGGAGCACAACATTGGCATACTTTGCGTGTTGAAAGTTGTTAGGTCACATATTGACGTTTCATCTTTTTAATTTGCGTTAAAAAGTTATAACGTCAGAATTCTGACATATTATCATTTCGCTCAAGATTGACGGTATAGTTCTATAACCCTCTGTCAAATTTCCATACAAACCGTGATTGTCAACAACATAGTGACAACACAACACATTGTTTACAATCGCGGTTTGTATGGAAATGATAATTTTTTTGACAGAGAATTAATGAACCATACCGCCAATCTTGAGAGAATGCCTAATAAAGCCGTGAAGATTATGATTGTAAAAGCAAGGGAATCAGTTTACTGTATCGTAGGTAGGGATAGTCACTTAGATCTTTTATATCAGTCTTATACTGGAGCAGCACTAGTGCGACGCGACACTACACTTCGATAGAACTGACGTTTTATAAACGTGAATATAACATTTTGTAAATCCGAATCTAAACATTTATAAAAGTGAATCTAAAGTTTTATATACTCGTATCATGGCAATTAGCGTACGCGAATCTCACGTTTCATAAACGCCAGAGTTATGGGAGTGTCGCGCCGTGCTGTATTAATGCGATTACCTTGAAGGTAGAAAGATAATAGGCAATAGGGTTGCCACTTGGTTCAGTTATTTGAGGTGTGTATCTTGTTTTAGGAGCCTCTTGCAATATATAGACGAAGAGCTAATGTTAAGGTAAACACAGACACTGCATGTATGTGTTTTTTATATGTAGACGCACGGAAAAATACAATCGACCACAAGTTAAACTTGTTTAAAATATTAAAAAGGCAGTTTACTCATAAAGGTTCATTTTAACTACGACACTAAGCATGGTACACTCACTACCGAACTAAAATACGAATTGTAATTGAATTAAAAGTTTGTCATTGCCTAATTAAACTACACTGGAGGTCGCCCTACGATCGACATTCGACTGTAAATATTTAAATCCGTCGTGAAGAGGAGCTATAAAAAACTACAATCCATTTTTAATTAAAGAAAAGACTTTTATTTGGCATAAAGGTCTCGTTACCAGGACATTAAATTTTATTAAAAAAATAAACTTCAACCATAGACAAAAAAGTATTTCGTGTATGATTATCGTGTCAAAATATTGTAGTGTGCGTAGCGTTGTATTTATTAAAAATATGCAAAATTAAAGCAAATTTTAAAATAATATTGGTATGCTACGCTCCTCCTCCATGTCAACTACAACGGGGAGAAATTTAATGCTTTTACATCTACGCGTCTTTCTTAAAAAGGGGTACAAAATTTTCCGCTCGCGTATTAATATATAGATAATTATAAAACTATATAGTTTAATTAGTTTTCAAAAAAGTCAAAAACAAGTTATAACGCTTTAAAGTTAGGTAAAAAGATCAGACATTGACTGACGTCAAAGTTTTGAAATAGAGGGATAGGTAGAAAACTTAATAATTAAATAAGTTTTTCGACGGATATCGAAAGTTTTACATGCATATATTATAATACAGTCAAACATTTTCCAATATATGGACCAACCATAGAGTACGTCACACGTAAAGATAGGGGACAATAAATGACAAAAGTAAGGATACTTTTGTCATTTATGACGTCACATTTCAAATTAATGAATTTGATTTCGAAATTGTAAATATTTGAATGATTTCAATTTTTAGATGTAAAATTGCAATTTGTGACGTCACAATACGGTGGAAGAAATGTAACTGCCTGTGACAATGGTGGGGGGGGGGGAGAGGTCAAAAACTCATGAAATTTGTGTGACGTACTTTATGAACGTTCCCTTAACAGACACATTATGTTCAAAAACATTCGAACACAGCGTAGCGAGTACCAAGCTGTATTCATTCAGCCTTTTTTTTTTATAACAAAGTAATGGTAGTCGATTTATTTTTCCGATGTATTTTTTTTTGTTGTAGTTTTTTCGTTCACTCTGCAGCATGTTTTTCTTGTTGTAATTTTCCTGTGTTAGTTATTAACTTGAATGGTGATTTGGGATTCTGAAATGTGGGCATGTATTTAGTAAAAAGTATTTTTAAATTTCGATTTGTTATCAAATTTCTCCGGAAATCATTTTTATTAAAATTTTGTTGCACTAAAAAACTATGGATGTGACATTCAAAATTGAACTTAATCTACTCCAGAAGATGATACCGGTTTTATTTCATTTCGAATTCACTTCGACTTTCATATTTCTTCTTATTATGTATAAAAGTTTAATTTTGAATCGCAAATTGACGGTATGGTTCATTGACCCTCTGTCAAATTTCTATACAAACCGCGATTGTCAACGACAAAGTGACAATACAACATTTTGTTCTTTCTTTTTTTTTTGTATGGCGCTACGGCTATATAACCATGGCCAGTGTCAAGTAAAGGCGGGAAATCAATTTTCTTGTTCCAATAATTTTTAGCAATGTTACATAAATTTCGTCAAGTC
>JAOTAV010082458.1:0-12334 GCA_026546445.1 Cyclargus thomasi | reverse complement strand
ACAAGAAAATTGATTTCCCGCCTTTACTTGACACTGGCCATGGTTATAGCCAAGCGCCATATATATAAATAAATAAATAAATAAATAAAATATAAAAATAAATAAAATAAAAGAAGAAAAAGAAAAGAAGGTGAAGGAGATGTTTAACCAGTGTCAAAACTCTGTTCAAAACATTAATGACAGCGACTTTTAGATTTGTAAATAAATTGTTTTGATAATTATCATATTTAGTAATTTAAGTAGGCTTTATTTTTTTTAATAATATTAAATACCCTGTATACATCGACGTGGGCAAGTGAAAATTATTCAAACGATGTGTTTGAATAATTGTGTTTTAATTTATAATTAAAGAACTTTTAATTAGCGAAGCATGGCCTAATCTGATTATTAGGTTCACGAACTTCATGAGTTATATAATAAGTATATTAATTATGAGCTTAGATGGTTACACTAATTAGTATTCTTGTTTGTTGTTTTTATTTTAAAAAAAGTCACGACATAACTTATCGCCTTATGTTGAATTAGCTTTTCCATGCTGTCTTTATTAGGTGATTACTAACTTATTCATCTCATATCTTTGTTAGTAGTAGCTTTCCGATGGTAAAGGAATTTAGAAATCGGTTCGGTAGCTTCGAAGATTACCCGCCAACATATTCACACACAAATATACTAGAGATCGCCCTGTGGTCGAAATTCGACCATCATTTTTTAAATCGTGTAGGAGAAGTATGAAAAAATATAATCTGTTCTTAATTCAATTACAATTTATCAGGCCGTTAAATTTTATTAAAAATACAGACTTCAACCGTAAACAAAAAAGTATTTCGTGTATGATTATCGTGTCATGTCATATTAAAGTGTTCGTATTGTAGTGTGTGTAGCGTTTTATTTATTAAAAACATATAAAATTATAAAATATATTAAAATAATATTGGCATTCCACGCTCCCTGACCATATCAACTATTACTGGGGTAAATTTCATGCCTTCACATCTACGCGTCTTTCGTAAAAAGGGGCACAAAGTTTTCCGCTCGTGTATTAATATACACACAAACACATACCTATTTATAATATTAGTGTAGATATTTTTTTATATATTAGAAGATCGACTACATAATGTTTTAGTTGTAGTCTCAGTAGGCTCAGGTTGAGAGCCTGTTTCACGGCAACTTATTTGGTTATTGGCACTACTGATCAGACAGATATCTTATTTGCCGTGGGAGAGCCATGGTTTGGCACGAATAGACCGGCTCGACTGAAATGATACCACGGAAAACTGGCGTGAAACGGCGTAGAGTTGTATTTGGTTGAGTGAGTGAGTTTACCGGTGGCCTAACTTCCCTAATCCCCCTATCACTATTTTCATTCCCTATTCCCTCATAAAGGCCGGCAACGCACTTGCGACTAATCGAATGTTACTAGTGTCCATGGGCGACGGCAGTTACTCATCAGGTAGCCCGTCTGCTCGCTTGCCTCCTAAATATCATAAAAAAAATTGTTTTACACATAATAATATCTGTGTCTATATGAGGAAGCTATTCCACTACCTAAATCCTATTAAGTGTAGTCGCTTCAACTTTGAATCTGTGTAAGTTAAAGGGAAGTTGACCAACACTATGAAATTTTGATGCTCAGAAGTATAGTTCGATGTAGCATGTTAGTATATACTAGCATAGCATTTTGTATATCCTCCTCGTTTTTGGAAGTCGATTAAAAAATTTTCTGTCATAACACAGCCGTTCACTGAGTTACTTGTACTCCTAAAACCTAAACTACCAACCAAATATGAAATAACAAAGAACCTGTTTATAAATATATATCTGAACAGAAAATATTATCATAACCAAAGTACCAAGTACTTGAGCGGGGGCGAGAGGTGTCAGTTTAGAGACACTTTCTACAAACTTCTCCTGTTGACACTTTTGAAATCTCAAGAGATGCATGGCCCCTCAAATTTGGCGTCTTGGACAGTTTGCTCGTTGAAATTTATGTATTTCGCCAGATGAGTTTTGAAACGCGTCAAGATTCATCATGAGTATCTAATGGCTCCTCGTCATAATCTGCCAACACAGACGATGACACGCGAGCCCGTATGTGTTCTCTACACAAACGTGCTGGCGTGTAAGCTCGTGCAGTGTACTGCCCTGATAACGATAAATGCAATGCAAAATGGCGGTTTCGAGATGAACGCAGGAAAGACATTTTTACATATTTGAAGAAAATAAATATATTTTATAGCACTTCAAATATCAATAAAATAGAAAAAAAAATTCTACGTAAATAAACCCTTAAGAACCAAAGGGATCGAACCTGCACCCTCACTAGTAAGAACCAAAGGTCTACCCACTAGGTAGTTCTACTCTAACGAATGCTTTAGAACTTCAAACACTGTTGGCAAAATTCTATTGTTTACTTGTTTTTTACCTGACTGCGCCAGTAGGAGGGTCATGTTTTTCAAGAGTATGTATGTATAATTGTTTTGCACTTTCTGCAGCCTAAACGGCTTGATGGATTTCAATGTATGAGGTATCGCTAGATTCATCTTGATAGCACAAGTGATACTGAATACGATGAAAATTAAAACAATCAAAATGGCGGATTTTAATTAAAAACTGTGTTATAGCCCTTCTAGAAATATACATAACTTGATGTATAAATTGCAATGGTTTCTGCAGTCGGGTTTTCTGTTTTTGGACATTTAACTTGTTTAATTAAGTAGATTACAGAAGTGTAATTTACACAAATAACGCCAAAACAAAGTATTTGATTTTGGTGAAATTTTGTATATGTTCATAGAGAAATAATATGAGCCATCCGTGTCCGAAACTTATCAGTTTTTTGGCACTGATAAATTAACCACCAACCAACTAACGCTCGCACTAAAACAGTACGCACCAATAAGAGACCTGTGTGTACGTACTCCGATACTTCCGACCACTCACAGCGCAGTGGATTTGGGCGGATTTTTTTCCGAACAAAACTAATAACATTCCTGCTCTTTTGGTTCTATGCTCGATGGGTCTGACCTATAGTGTAGGATGTTGTTAATTCTAATTCAATTATGTGAGCTGTATTAACACCCGAACAAATTCGTATGTGAACATTAGCCTTCACACACGTTCGTTATTTTTATCATTATTTTTATTATTAAATAAAAATAACGATATTTAATTGCTATCTCGTATTAACAAAGTCAGTATTTACTTATCTTTTACCTTAAATAAATTTTAACTCTAATTTGGTACTGTGTTGATATAATATGTACTTTAACATAATATTAATTAAAATTGAGCTTCGATTTAAATTATTCTAATTGATATTCGATAAACGTTTTCAGAATTAATAATATTATTTTTATGTTACATCAATAACGAAATTAATAACCAAGTCATGTTTTCTTTTGAGCTCTTTCTAGCTTACAAATTTAACATAAACACAAATAAAATTATAAAGTGAAGTTTTATGTCGATTTATGTCGCCTGCCTATTCGGATTTTGAAAGACCCAGGTGGCCGACGCCATAATTTCAAAAGTGCGACTACCCGAGGGTTAATTAATAGACCTATAAGTGTGTGGCTAAGTGCTGATCTCGAAAACAGCTGATTGTTTTTGTTATATATACGTATGTATATCGAAAAAAAAAATAAAAAAATAATAAAATGTAAGAAATTTTCAGTCTATCTTTATACGAAGGCATTTCATTTGAATTCATTCTCTGAAAGTCCACCACAAAATAACACTTTAGGGTTCCGTACCTAAAGGGTGACTTACTTTTTTTAAGCGAAGTAGCTTTGACGCAAAGACGTATCACGATAGAGAGCAAGGTAGCTTCATTCTTCATTCTCCATTGCGGCATATGAGTTAGAATTTGTATGATATCAAGTTCAATCGTTGTGAACTGTCAAAAGTTAGACGTGTAGACTGTAGGTTGTATTGAAAAGGCATTACTCATTCAGGCTTAATATAGAAACTAACCAGTATGCCGCCTTCAAACTGACTGCTAAATTGGGAACGGCTTAGTAGGTATATCTGTATGCATGCCTTGAACTGAGCAGCAGTTAGCAAAGCGGAGTCATGGCGCGCAGCGTTCTTACTTTTTTAACCGTCTTCCAAAAGGAGGAGGTTTTTCAATTCGACCGTATATATGTTCTTTTTTTATGTTTGACCACGCATTATTCCGCCGTTTGTGGACCGACCGTGCTACCTTAAGCGTAAGTTGTATGTCTGTATAATGTCAAGCATCTAAAAAATTATAAAAGCTGATACCGAATTCAAAGTTATAAAGATTGATTAACGTTAATGTTGAGGCTCAGGTCAATCTATATAAGGCACTGAAAGAGAAAAAAAAAATTACTTTTCAGTTCATCTATCATTTTTTTTGCCGTGGAAGACGGTTTTATTTTTTTGTTTTTTAAAATTAATTTATTCACACTGCCTTTTTTTCACATGCACTCGGCCGCAGCACTGTCATCGTGAAGTAGATATATTTAAATATAAACAACGATGCTCTCATTGTTCTCTTCAGAGGCTTCAGATATCACGGCGACCGTACCATTGCGACAAGTGGCACTTGTCGCTTGTTTACACGAAAAGTAGTAATATAATATGAGCAATAACAACATCCTTTACAGTAAAATACGACGACCGTGTCGTGACCGTCTGTCGCCCGTGCTATCAAATGAGCATCGCGATTGTCTTAGTACTGTATGGATTCGAATAGACGCTCTCATATGATAACAGACGCAACACAGCCAAGTGATGTACTATGGCCTGGTATGTTAAATGCAAGTCAGGTTACTGGTTCGTTCAGTCTATTGCGGTCATACGTCGAAGCAGAAGCACGACCCACATACGATAACTCACCTTGATAAAACACCGCTTAATCTACGACAATGAATATTCGCGGAATATTACCGAAATCTGCAGCGCGTGCTTAACGTAAGCGCTCGTGAAATATCAATTTTAAGCTCTACGCGTCTGAGCGATGAGCGATTTTTGATCCCCTGTGCGCGATTAAGCTTCTGAGTAGAGGAGACATTTTAAAGTAGTATACCTATTTAGCTTCGCTGACTTTAAAAGGAATTTTTATTCAAATTTTCATCAACTACGTTATCCCATTGGAGCTGGAATATATCAAAATCTTTCCTAGTGGAACCAGCGTTCAGCCCGATGCGTTCAGATGTTTGGATTTGGCGTTGATAGATCACTGTGTCTGTCAGTCACAGTTTAAATATTTAGAAAAAGGAGAAGATATTATTAAAGTTGTCTTAATAAGGGCTTGGGAAAGTTTTAATGTATAAAATCATTACAAATTAAAACAAAAGTAATTAAAAATAGAATTGGAAGAACTACGCTAGGAAGTAAAAAGTTTACATATAGGTATTAAAGTTATGAAGAATTAATTTCATTAAGCATTTAATGACACAATTACTTTGAAATTTAAAAAAATCTATCCGAATCAATTGCAAAAATATGTATAATTTTGTTTTGGAATAAATCACTCGCAGTTTTCAGATAGCCTTGTACGAGTGAAACCGTGGGCACACAGCTAGTTATGGACAGAGGAATATAGATCAGATTATTACGAAAAGTGAGACTAACTTATTTGTATTTAGAATTGTCGCTTCTACACATGATGCTCACTCATATCTGGGATTCACGATATATTTTCATATACTCTCGCTTGCGTGAAAACGGTCCCTCGGTGCAGATTACATCATCAATGTAAGCAACATGAAAAATGATTGTTTATGCGAGCAGAGCGATCGCTCGATCATCTTTAACATAACAGGCTGTCTTATATTTTTAAATTAGATCACAACAATATTTCACACGTTTTAAGAATAGCGATCGTTTCATCGCTATTTTATTTAAATAAAAATATTTTGTGAATTTTTAATGAAAAAATTCATGTATACGGCCGCATTCTGAGAGATCGAAATCTTATAATGATTATTAAGATTATGAGAAGGGTTTCTCAGGGATCAATTAATTCGTTAATCCGAGAGTTCGTCATTCATGAAGAAAAAATTCCATCTTGTTATCGGTAACCACGGGCGACGGCCCCCCGTATCGGTCGGTTGACTGTATGGTTTGCTATAAGATTTAATTTGCGTATATCTAAAAATATATTACTATGGAGAAAACAAAAGTGTTATTCCTTCTGAAATTCGGCAACTCAATCGCAACGATGATGGAGTCTAAGGGGCGCCGGTAATTCCTTATCACCAGGTGACTCGTTTGCTTTTTAAGACCCTAATAAAAATAATAATATAGTTAGGTACCGTAAGGCCCTCAAGAACTCTCAAGAAGATAAAAGATAACGCTAACATGAAAGATGTTATGAAATCTGTACATACTATGTAACAATAACATTCGACTGTACAACAATTATTCCTAAAGGCTCTTTATAGGACAGAACCCTAATGGATGTTATGTATTTTTAGTGATTCTTTATAAAATTTCCTATCAATATAAATCTAACTTTTTATGAGAGAAAGGGGGCAAGCGAGCCGACGGGTCAGTTGATGGAATGCGACTGCCTTAACCTGAGGACTTGAAATAGCAGAAGCTTTGCAACGTACAAGTGCATTGCCGGTGTAGGGAAGTTGACATAACATTCGTTGAATTGGCCTTCATATTATTTCAATCACATTCCATCTAATATATAAAATTCTCGTTTCACAGTTTTCGTTGTTATACTACAAAACGGCTTGATTTTGATGAAATTTTTTGTGCTTTCTATGAGAATCGGCTAACATCTATTTTTCATCCCCCCAAATTATTTATATGGCAAAACAACGTTTGCCGCGTCAGCTAGTATAGAATATAATTTCGAATAACAAGTAGTCATGATTCGAAAGTCGAGACTATTCGAATTTGGAGTAGCCCAATGTATCGAATAATTGAATAGTCGAGACATTTTAAATTTGAAATCATCGAATGTATCGAATAATTTAAAAGTCGAAACTATTCGCCCGTCTCTATATCTCGGTGCACTCAATCAGTTTCGAATGCAAAGGAGTCGCGAATGTGTGATCAAAGTGCGAGTCGTTACCTCTCAACTCCTCCAGCGATTGAGTAATACTGAACGTATGGAAATTTCCAGAAATTCAAACTCGCTTTAGAATATTTGTAGCGTTTGAGTGTTATATACAAGAAGCTTAAGAGATTCAGATTACAGAGACTGCATCCCGTTCATGCATTCTAATGTCTTGTTTACATGTTTTAAGTAGGTAACTAAATTTTAACTATATTTTATGTCATTAAACTTGCCATTAAATTTTGTGTTTACATGAAGTTAATAACTTTAAATTAAGTTAAAATTCAGTTACATATTTATCTACATAATACTTTTGAACCAGACATTAAGGATATAATGTTTTATATGCGCTCTAAATTTAATATTATGTTCTAATAATTTTGTGAGGCAATAACAAAGCAGAGTTGTACTTCAAGTAACTTTTAATAGTGCTTGATAGTATGGCATAATAATTATTTTAAATAATTGTATGAATATTGGATGTTAATGCAGAAAATTTGTACTTTTAACGAAAGACGCGTAGATGTAAAAGCATGAGATTTCTCCCAGTTATAGATTGCCGTGGGCCATACTTTCGCACGAATGGGCCGGCTCAAACGGAGTGCCACCACGGCCTCACAAAAAACCGGCGTGAAACAGGATTGTGCTGTGTGTCGTTCAGTGAGAAAGTTTACCGGTGGCTCAACTTCTCTAATCTCTACTATCTCTATTCCCATTCCGTCCTAAAGGCCGGCAACGCACTTGCCACTATTCGAATGTTATGAGTGTCCAAGGGCGACGGCAGTTGCTTTCTATCAAGTAACCCGTTTGCTCGCTTGCCCCTAAAATATCATAAAAAAGAGGAGTCCGGAGTACCAATATTATTTTAAATATGCTTTAATTTTGAATATTTTTAATAAATAAAATGTTGTGTTTTGACATGACGATGATTATAGAATCATACACGAAATACTCTTTTGTTTATGATTGAAGCCTGAGATTAAAAAAAAATAAACTTTAATGCCAAATCGAAGGCAGTTATTGAGAACATAATATATTTTTTATAGTTCCTCTACGCGATGAATTTGAATACTTATGATCGAATTTCGACCATCGTGCATAATAAAAAAATCATTTCCAGGATTTCAAATTTCATTTCCATCCATAATAACGCAACAGAAGGTAAGCGTGCAATAAAATCTTTTCACATTCCGATAACTTCCAACCTACGTCAATAAACCGCCATCGACAAGAGATAGCTCAAGTCTCACATGCAGACATCCATAATATAGCGAACATTATAAAGGTGGTAAGCGAAATCTTATGACTTTTGACATATATCCAATATTCCGTCCTGAATGCAGCGGAACCGGTACACTCACGATCACAAATCAAATGAGAAAAATGAAAGAAAAGGCAAGACAAAGCGGCCGCTCGATCGACAAGAATTTCATTGTGAAATATGTGTTATTTGCAATGAAAAATGTATTCGGATTTTAGCTCAATATATTTTCGATTCATGAGTGCTTAAGTGTACTCAGACGTGAATGATCGTAACTAATGAATCAGTTTTATGTGCATGAGTTTTGGATTTGGAATTTGATTGAATTTATACTGCACAGTTTACTCGATCAATGTGTGGTTTTTATCCGAATTCAAATATAGAATTGCTATGTTCAGTTATATTATTATCCAATATTATGTACTAATATTATAAGATACTAAAATGTTTATAAAAATCACTGATGTACTAATATTATAAATATGCGAACGTTTATAGCTCTCTCTGCGTGTTTGAAAACCCTTTCCTGAAATTTTGCAGTGTTTAGCTCTTATCTACATCTCAAACTTTATTATTAAATACCCAATTGACTAAGATTTAATTAAGAATTTTCTTGAAGAAGGGTACCACTTTGATATAGACATAACTACGCACGATTATTATCTTATTTAATTACCTTCCATTCGATTCGTCACAACACCCTTAGAAATTGAACATTTATTAAATTGCCATCCATCTCAACTTTGTGAAATTAAATCCACGTCGAGGCATCCCCGCTGATAAATACGTCAGAAGCAATTCCAGCTATTGAGACGTACGATTAGGCCGTTTGTCCACCGCATGACCTCACCGTCAACTGGATTATTTTAGACAAATAAAATACTACTGTAAGACATAGGCTATAGGTGTCATTTTCTAGCAGCATTGCTCTAGCGTCCACGTCGTCGTAGAGCAAAATGAAACTTGTTGCCAATGTAATACAGTATATACCTTTTTTCGCGCTAAACTAAACTCCTTGACGGTGACGGAATGCGGTGGACAAACGGCATTAGAAAACCACGCCAACTTGCGTTAATAAACTTGTTAAGGTCGGATTAAAATAGTATTCCAACTAAATTGTTCGGATTCCCGCCTAGATGCAAGTTTTCCCGAAGGGCTTAGAGCTTGTTATCGTAAATATTCTACTTAAGATACACAAAGTAACTTGGATTTTGAACTTTTGCTGTTGGTTGTGTAAACGTTGTTTATCTGTTCGTAGTAGGTAATTAGAATGGTAAAACCGACCAAGTGCGAGTTGAACTCGCGCACGAAGTGATCCGTACCAATAAAGAGCACAAAATTTGCTCAGTTATAACAGTCTACCACCTGATACAAGCGATAGTGCGATATAAAGATACTGCAGCGCCATCTAGTTTATAAAATAAATAAAAAACGATTGTTGAATGAGTGTCCCTCGTTTCGATTTTTCGTTATAGCGGCAACAGAAATACATATTCTGTGAAAATTTCAACTCTCTGGCCATTACTATTTTTGAGATACAGCCTAGAGACAGACAGAGGTCTGTCCGAGACATCGAAGTCTTAGTAATAGGGTCCCGTTTCCACCCTTTATGTATGGAATAAACGTGGGCTTATTACAATCAGTATTTTAACGCGTGAAAGTCTTTCAAGATCCTAACCGAAAATCAAGTTATTTTCTATGTAAACAAAAATGAATTCTTAATTTTCTTAGTCTTGCTAAAACTCAAAAACGGCTGAAACGATTTGTCTATATCGTGCTAACGCTAGATACGACATGACTTGTTAAAGCTGTTTAACTTTCGGTAACGCGTTTTCTCAAATTTTTTACGGAACCCATCGTACGCGAGTCTAATTCGCACTCGGCCAGTTTTTTTGGATAGACCTAGTACGAATGATGGAGAATATTGACTATTTTTGGTCTTTAAAAATATCGTGTTCCCAAAGGAGGCTTACAAGAATATTCGTATTTTTTCAGGATTTTCAAATTCCACGCGAGCGAAACCGCTTGCGAAATCTAGTAACCGAGTATATTAACAGAAACCGGCATCGCGGTCGATTCACTACAAGGTCGCTTTGCATCGAGAAAGAATTTTGTTCATGCAATTTTTAGTGAGGTGTCTTTGCGATATATGTCCAAAGAACGTGACTTTAACGGAGGAGACAGAGCAGCCGTCCATTCCATTTTTCACTGGGACGAAATTTGCGCGAGCGAAAATTGCAAATTTCTGCCACGGTGTCGGGGTAAGTCGTTACGTCTAGCTACGTAAAATAAATTCGATAGCCGATAGGATTTTTCATTACTCGTGCAAACTTGTAGACTATGCGCTTTAGAACTTATACGGTGTTCCTTGCTGTTTATAGACTGCGAGTGAAGAATACCATGGTGCCAAATATGATTTGCATATTTATTATATTGCCGAATATCGTAAAGCTACAAATGTTTTGGGAACGTTATATCTATCCAAGATGAAAACTAACATGTATGTTACTCTACATCATTTTAACAGTCTCTCAGTCCCGAAAATCTAGTCAATTCGTTCGAATTAATTTTGGCGCAACGGAGAATTGTATGCATCAACAATATTTTACCTTTCATCCCGGCAGATATTATCCTAGTTTCACTTGTTTAAATCTAGTTACTGGCCCGCAAATTGCCAACGAAATTGATAGAAACTAGAAATGCCGCCATTAACTGAATAGGAAGCATTGGTACACTGATAGCTGAAAAATTGACAATTGTCAATTTTATAGTCCTCATGGCTTACTTGACCTCTTGAATGGCTTAATTTCTACCTTAGTGGTACCTTTTATGCAAACTAACTACTGTTAGTAACAATATAGTTCTGAATTACAAGTCTTTCATGCGATTTTATCATTAGGCTTTTGTGTTACCACCATAAGTCAGCCCGGAAGAAACTTTTAGTGAAAGCAGGTCGCAGTTAACAAAGAGGAATTTCTCTCCGTCCACATTAGCGGCGGTTTCCTACCGACTAACAAATGTTGGTAATTTGTGAGAACATCTATCACTTAAAGAAAAGTTCTCGTCCGAAACGCTTGCAGTTGCGTTAAAAGGAGCTTCGTGCTAGTTGGCCCGACAGTTGTTGTTATGTCATACTTATAACAGAACAACGAAGGGAAAGAGAAATATTTAAAGCATGTATTATTTTCCTAATCACTGACTGCTTCCAACGCACAATCAGCTAATTATCAGAATTAATACTATACTAGTTGGTGTCCACACTTCGTTGCGCAAAAAATTGTATATCTCGCAGGGACCGTACATTTTGCCAGGATAAAAAGTATCCTATATGTTGTCCACACCTAATAGCTATAAACAAAAAAGATTTATTCAAATCCGTCTAGTAGTTCCTGAAATTAGCGCGTACAAACAGACGAAGAGACAACTTTTTATTTGTCTATGTGTGTATGTCTTCTCCATGCAGAGATCACTTTAAACGTAACAGCATTGAAAGCGAAAAAAAAATGATTTGGATGGGCGAACACTCTAGCGACATAATGCGTTTACGTGGCGGGGCAAGGCAAACCTTTAATAAGTATGTTAGAACGTTAAGCATATTACCCAAGAAATATATAATATACATCTATCGAGGAATTTTTCCCTGAACTTATAGTTTATTAGAAAAAAATGTACCGCGGACATTGAATTTTTGCAAAACATGGATAAAATATGAAACTTGTCGGTTAACATGAACGATTTTTTATACAATACAATATAAGTAACACTATCATTGTTGTATAGGATATTGTTTCGAATAGGTCCCATATTCACCATGATGATGGCTGATGATGGGAACCATGAGTAATCGAGAAAACTCCTCAAAATTTGTATGAAATCATATAGTGATTTTGATTTTTCTAGAAGCGTCTCAGGTATACGTTGCCAAAAAGTAAGATTTGAATAAGGTATACCATAGTTCCGAAGGTACTGAGAGAACTCATGATTCCTTACAGATACGACTTTGGGGTTTTCGGTCTTGTTTTAAGAACTGA
>JAOTAV010082447.1:0-12335 GCA_026546445.1 Cyclargus thomasi | reverse complement strand
ATTTACAGTTTGTATTTTGTTTACGAGTTTGGAATCGAATTAGTTTTGTTTTACTTAAGTTCATTTGTAAGTTGTTTAGTTTTAACCAATTTGATTTCTTTTGAATATCGATCTACAAATAAATATGTAATACAAATTAATTTTAGTAAGCACAAACGGTGGCCTTATCGTTGGTTGAATTTTTATACCGGTGTAACAAAAGTAAGTGATAAAACTTTAAGGATCGTTTGGTTCCCTGATATACAGATCACTGTAAAAGTAGCAGCGCTGAAAGTGATTCGTATGGCCAAACGCCCGAGCGAAATGAGTTTGCCCATACAAATTACAATTTTTTTTTTCGCATTTAGCGCTGCTACTTTCACCCTATGTGTCTGATCATAGGGTATGTGTCTGATATAGAGCTCACCTTAAAGTTTTATCTCTTTTGTTACAGTAGACTGTATTCCCCTGTAGAATTTCAGGGAAGTTTTTCATATACCGACATGTTATAACATTTTCTCATGAATTTTTACAATTAATATACAAATCACGAATTCTTTTTTTTCGCTTTCATCGCTGCTACTTATCAGTGACACATACCATCCTTAAAGTTCTATCACTTACCTTTGTTACACCCTGTAGGCTATCAGAGAAGTTTGGCATATTTCGACATTTTGTAACATTTTTTTTTTTTGTGTTTTTGTATGGTACATTATTTATTGTGTATGTGTTCCAGGCGAGACCAAGATGGCGGCGCGTCTGGCGGCGGCGGAGCAGGCGGTCCGCGACGTGCTGCTGCAGAAGATGAGCGCGCAGGCCGCTGACGGTCAGTGCAATTATAATTATACTATAATAATGTGTAAAAAGCTGTCCTCGAACACCCTTAATTACACAAAAAAATTTATCAACATCGATCGACCGTTTATTTCAATAAGATACACTTAATACTAACAAGCGTCTATACGTCTGTAATAGGCGACATGTCAAACAGTTGTCGAATGTAATTGTAATGTTTCAGGTTCGACGCCGGCGGCGACGGAGGGCGGTGGCGAGGAGGAGCTGCCGCTGCCGATGATCCAGCTGGCGTCGTTCGCGCTGCACAAGCTGTTCGCCGACTGGGAGTGCCAGGGATTCCGCGTGCCGCAGCTCAGGGCGCCACTGGTCAGTCCAAACTATCTATTAATATATAACCGCACTTGACCGATTTTATTGTTATATATAAATAGTCTAGTCTCCTATTAAAAGTTATACTAATCTTCATACCGCACAACTGTAGAATTATCTGTAGTAATGTTTATTACGTATGTACTAGTTGCCGGCGTCGGATTCGTCGGTAGAGGAGGGCGCTAAGGTGCCGCCGGCGCCGCGCGTGCCCCGCCCCCCCAAGACCGCCGCCGACCTGCCCGCCAACGCCGCCAGCATGCACCCCTGCACGCTGCTCACACAGGTATTACTGAAGTTTATACTATGTTGTCCGAACACCCATGAGATAATATTCATGGCAGATGCGTGTCTAGAACTTCCGATGTGAATTGAGATTTTATGGTATCGACAATTTCACAATGCTTTGACTCCGTGCCAATGTGAGTTGAGTCTTATCTGGAACAAGGTGGCCAATAGCAAACAGACAATCGAGTTGTATCAGAGCGGGCTGGTCCAAACTGAGGTCATCTTTTTGCTAAATAATAGACTTAATGACGAACACTGAAAGATCTAGTGATCTTCATGAATCGACAAAATCGTCTCCTGTCTCAGAATTCTGTATAAGAATCCTGTATAAATGGCGGAATGTAAAAGAACCAATTTCATTATTTTTAAGAACTTAGTAAGTGCATTCATGCAAATAAAATAAAAAAAGAATAAATATTTTGATTACTGTAAGATTGTGATTCGTATTAACATGTAATAATTTCCAGATGCGTCCTGGTCTAACGTACCGCGAGTGCGCGGCCGTCACGCAGCCGCCCAACACCGAGTTCACCATGGAGGTGGAGGTCGACGGACAGACATTCACTGGCACTTGTAAGACTATATTCATACATTAATATCATAAACTCGGCGACCCCGCAACTCCGGCGCGACGAAGTTGGTTTATCGCGCGTGAAAAGGAATTTAAAGTATCTTCATATCAAATTTCAACAAAATCGGCCCTGTGGTTGGGTGTAAAGAGGTAACAGACAGACATACACTTTGATATTAATACTTTACGCTTAAATGTGAAGATTTGATCTCTCGCCAGTCGTGTCGGTCGGGCGGACTTGTGGTTATGAGCCCGAAAGAACAGAGAGAACTTTTTTCAGTCTGGTTCACTTGCACTCGATTTAGCTCTTTTTGGTAACATTTTTCAGCCCTGTCCAAAAATTATGACCATTTGAATTTTGAACATGTCAATCGATTTGTATTTTACCTAGAAAGTTTAAAAAAAGGTCCGAAAATTTGATTTCGGATTATTGTTTATTGATGTATCCCATCACATTACATTAATTTTTTCATTCCTTAATATTCACAATGTTTAAAAATATATATTTTTAATTTTTTATCAGAGTGACGAAAGGCTCGCGGAAACGGAAAGAAATTTTAAGGGCTTTGTAAAAATTATAAATAATTGAGATATAGTTTCGGGAGTAGGGTTTTTTTACGTAAATTCATTCATCTTTTCAAATCTTCAAAATTTTTTTAAGATTTTCCGAGATATTAAAAAAACTAAAGCCCAATTGTTTATAACTTTTGTAATTTTTCGCCGCATTTTCGGACCTTTCCTTAAACTTTTTAGATAAAACTACGACTCGATTGACACCGTGGTCGTAATTTTTGGATATGGCTAAAAAATCTACAAAAAAAGTACATGTGAATCCGACTAGATATTTTGCGGCCACCAATGATTAGGTACGTTACTGTTATTGACGCATCGCCAGGCGTCCTCGAACCTCCGAAACATTCCTTATCGGACAAAATTAGCTATCTGCTTGCTGAGTCAACAAAAACTTGATAATTATTATAATAGAACCATTATTTGTTATTTACATAATGTTTATATGATAATGATTTATAATTATCTACACTTTTGTACAAGCAAATAAACATCGCAAATAACACAATTTTCGGCTCCCCAACACATTATATATGTATGTATAGTGTATTTGCTGAGGAGAATAATACACTATCGTAGTTAAGATATATTTTCTAAGTATTTTCCGTAGCTTTGTCCGCTTAGAAACTTATCTAACAAGAGATAGGCTCCTGTTGGATAAATCATTAACAATAACTGTTCCTTATATACCAAATTTAACCAAAATACGTGTAGTAGTTTGCCTGATAGACGCCCAAAAACCTTTAACATGTATAATAGGATTAACATGTGTATATTATTTCAGCGACGAGCAAGCGTGACGCACGCAAGGCGGCGGCCCGCGTCGCGTGTCAGGAGATATTCGGCGTGCGGTTCGCTGAGGACGGACAGTAGGAGCGGAGTGTTAGAGTTATATTATGTAGTGTGGTTGTTGTAGGGTTTAATTAAAAAGGTAAAAAAATTATTGTCAACTATAACCTCCCCCGTACAGGAGCCGTACTTTGAAACCGTTTTTAGACTCGAGCGAAGGAATCAGAATGCTGTGACAAACGTGAGATGATTCTGATTATTCAAATGTGTCGTTTCAGAGTAGAGCTTTAGGCGCGTTATTATCGGTAATAATAATATTAATATCGCATGTAGTTTTTCATCAATTTGTATTGTGGCGCTATTATCGCTGAAGTGTGTGACATCATTGACATCCTAATATTATACTGAATACAGACATAGCTATATCTCGTGCGATAACGCATCGAAATAACGCGTCTGTGTGAAGCTTTATTCTTACTGTTACGTGCGAAATGTAGTGTTCATAAAAAAGTAACAAAAGATTGTAACAAAAAAAAAAACATAGCAAATTTATTGGTTTTTAATTCTTGCACACTTTCAATTTTGGACCTTCGAGTGGAAAGAATGTAAGGGCCTGTTTCACCGCTTGCAGATAGTCTATCCACAACTTTATTTGACAGATGCTGTATGGAGAATCTGTCGAAAAGCGGTGAAACGGTTAAAGTTGTTAACTGCGCGCGCAGATGTATCTATGAAAATACTAACTTATAAACCGGATCAAATATTTTATGATTGTATGTTATGTCGTTATCTGGTTTTCCCGATATAATATTTTCAGCGGTAGAGCGATTAATTTGACGAAATCTCTTTGCACTTTTTTTAAATCTAAAATTATTTATAAAATACATATGTCGAATGCCTGAATGAAATATAAGAATGTTCTTAGCACCTTACGACTCATTGTAAGTGATCAATGAGACCTATAATTTAAGACTAGCGTAATAAATATTTTAAGGATTGTACTGGTTTTATTTGCATCTTTTGTCAAAAAAACATAATCGCGTTATATCAAAGATTATAACACTTAGGAAATAAAACTACAGAGAACATTATTCTACTGTTTAATTTAAACGTCAAATAATATCGTTATGGTGGGTACGTTTCATATATAATTAAAATAAACGAATATAGAATCATGCAACTGCCAAAACAGAGGGCGCCACCAGCACACACAGCAACATGCTGCACACTACATAAGTTGACCATAAACGAAACGTCAGACCATACAACTAAGCGAGTCATCTTCTAGACTGCACGCTACTTAAATGATTGTGCCATAGTATCTCTTTGCTGCCGCACGCACACATATACCATAGGCTTAGTCTAGGCTTACATATACCATATGTAAGCCTCGACTGGCACATTGACAAAACAGTTTAGATTTGTATGTGTGCGTGCGAAGACGTACAGACACTAGGGCGTACACATGCAAGCCGCGCGTGGTTCGTTCTAAGATGACATACTTTGTTTTATATTGTGATACACTGGAAAAGTCAAACAAAACTATTTGTTTATTGTCTGTGCTGGGGCTGCACTCTTGTATGAAAACATTGAAGTACAACACAGAAAACATAATCTGAGAGCTGATAGCTAATTATGAGTAGGTATTTGAAGCTAGCTAAAACCTTGTCAAATAAGTCTCCTATTACACCCCAATACGAAAGTGCAAACCTGCAGGCATACAAAGGTCGTAATAGCATTATTGCAAAGGATTTGCTTCGCAATTTATTTTAGTACATTTTGTTAAAAAATCGAATGGTTTTGCAAAATTAGTAATTATTTGCTAAGTGGCTTTTAGCCCATTCGCTCCCAAAAAAGGTCAGTTAGCAATTTGCAATATTGCTAAGATAAAATCATTTTGACATTTTTCTTGCTAAAACGACTAATTTTGCTAAACAAGAATTAAATAATCAATTTAAAATTCTTTTGAAGCAACTATAGTTTATCAAAACCAATCAAATTTTATATTATATATAAAATTTGATTGGTTTTGATAAAATATAGTTACCGATATAGCTCATAGAATTAGTACGCTGAGTGGCAGTGGGCTGGTCATGTCTGCACACGGGAAGACGGTAGATGGAGCAGACAAGTACTGGAGTGGAGACCACGCTTAGGCAAACGTAGTGTAGGACGTCCCGCAATATGTTGGACCTACGATTTAAGCCCAAGATCGGGATGGTTGGCGCTCAGTGGGGGAGGCCTACGTTCAGCAGTGGACGGCAATAGGCTGATGATTGCCTCCTCAAAAATTACTACCAGCTCTCGGTTTGTAATATATCACATTACTTTCAATTAAACGGAGACATTGCATTAGTATTAACAATATGCTACTAAATTATAGTTTTCAACATAAGATTACACTTACAATATAGAACAATAATAAGCATCATGAAGATGAGAAAACACTGTCAAAACATAACGTGTAAAGTTAAAACATACATAATAATAACACGTAAAACGTGGCGTACAAAACAACACCAGAGTACACTAATCTTGGCACTTTGCCCTCCAAAAAAATATACTTAGATGATATAGAATAATATCCTTATAAATATTATAAACGGGAAAGTGAGTTAGTTTGTGTGTCCTTCACACCCAAACGATGCAACCTATTGGTTTGATTTTTGGCATAGAGTTAGTTGAAGGGATCGAGCAATGGAGTATAACATAGGCTACATTCGGACTTCGAAAACATCACGTTTTTTAAAAAATCGTATCTTTGTCAACTTCCGGATTCCGCGCGAGCGAACGGAAATTCGAAAATTGGTAAAGCTACCAAAGCTAGTTCCTTAATATTCGTAACTACTTGTAATAATTTTACAATGGAGTGGACTTTGAAATAGACAAGAAAGACCGTGATAGATGAAAAGGATCAACAACATTTTTAACAAATAGTTACAAAATACGCTTGGAAAATCGAGTAATTGAAAACCGGCGTTGTAAACTGCGTTAGCTACACATGAGGAGGGGCCAATTTGGTAACACCTTATATTGAAATGTTTTTATTTTCTTTTACTCTGAATGTATGTTTTACCAAATAAAGTTTCTTTCTTCTTTCTAACAATATGGCAGAACACGAGTAAAACTGAAATAAGAACAGCCGTATTTGGACGTTTCTTCAAAATTTTCTTGAAACTATGTCACCATAAATATATTAAAATAAAGGATCGAGATGTCACCAAGTCAGTCGCTTATAGCCTGATCGACTTACTTCTGGTTAATAGTTATTTTAATGAAACCGTAACCAATTTTTATACAAATTATCTCGAGCCGAGATGTTAATTTGAATACATGGTGTACGTTTAATAGTAGTCTTCTATACACGTCACACGGATTCACTGCGTCGTTAATCGTAATTTCTATCAGTACCCTGATGAGATGCGCTGACAAAACAAAACAATTTATCGCGAGAGTCGCAATTTGGAGGGAATCGATTTTTCAATTTTGAGCTCCAAAGGACGAATATACATCTACACAACACTATTTTATTTAAATAATACCTTCAGTGTTTCTCTTATTTCCATAGCGTTAGCGCCAGTCAGAATATCTTACTACAGAACTACGTTAGTCGGTGGGCATCGCTCGCCAGCTCGTACTGCACCGGAACACCGCAATGTGGCAACTGGCACGCTACAGCAGGCGGTAGGTCCACAGCGACAGCGGACTCTGCAACAGCGCCACATGCGGCGGCTCCTTCCCGCCCACCAGCAGCAGGTGCAGCCGCCCGCCCCCCGTGCCGCCCCCCGCAGCCCGCCCGCCGCGCAGCTCCCGCAGCTCGATGTCGCCGGCGCCCGAGTCCGGCGTCAGCGCCGCGCCGAGCCCCTCCACGTCGGGGCCCAGGTAGTGCGGGTTGCTGAAGCCCGACGCCGGCCGGAAAACGCGCTCGGCGCTCGCGTAGTCCGACGTCACCTCGTCCTCGGCGGGCGCCGGAGTGAAGCGCACCGCCCGCGCCCGTCGCAGCTCCTCCTCCTCCTCCGAGTCCAGGTACACGAGGCGCGTCGCGTCCGCCGGCGTCAGCACCGGCGTCGCCGCCGCGAAGTCCGGCACCGACGTGCGATCACGCGCCACGTCGCAGCGTGCCGCGTCGATGGCGTGCGCCGACCGCGACTTGGCCAGCGCCGTCCGCTCGAGGCTCTCGGTGGAGTCCCGCTCGGGCGCCAGCACGCTGTAGGCGCACCGCGCGCCGCGGCGCCGGAAGCTCGACAGCTTGGAGATCTCGCGCAGGAAGCCGGCGGGCGGGTCGGGGCGCGGGGTGTGGGTGGGCGCGGAGGCGGGCTCCGGCCGCCCCGGACCACCCACCAGCAGAGCACACCCGTCCACGCGCGCCGACGGCCACTGCGGTGCGAAGTCCATCTGCTCCCACGTCTCCGTCGCTAAGAAAGCACAAAAGTTAACTCGTTGACTCCTTATGTATGAACTAAATTATAAAAAAAGTTGACTTACCGAAGTGGAAACGCCACAGCTCGCGGCAGGGGCGGCCGTCGCTCTCGCCGCCGAAGATGTATAGATGTGCGCCGGCACGAAGCCCCGCGTGCCCGCATCGCGCGCTAGGCCATGCTCCGCGAGCGCCGCGCCCGCCGGTACGCACCTGCGTCCAAACGCGAGTCTCTGCACGAGTCAAAATTATAATGAACAAGTGTTACTGTCAATTAGGATTTTAGACTTATGTGTAGCCGATTAGAGCTAGACTGTCGACACGTCTTCATGGAACAGTAAGAAATTAATGGTTAGATATCAGTCACCTGTGTCGTAGTGCCAGAGATCGGCGGAGGCTCGCAGGTCGTGTTGTCCGCCGTGCACGTACAGTCTCGCGCCGAGCAACGCGGCAGCGTGCCGGTGACGTGCCGGACCCGCGTTTGCCGTCCGCACCAGCTGCCATGACTCCGTCTCTACAGGGTGCGGTTGATAAATTATGTAACAAAGATCTGAATAATATTATGGCAATGTAGCTAGTTGTATTAATAATTATATAGATATCTTTAACTGAATGTATTTCTTCGAAAAGTTCGACACCTAACAATTTGGAGCCGACCCAGATTCAAAAACTCCATCGAATTTTTGTGATTTGATTGATCTAATAGACACTTAGCTGAGCTGTCATTGGTCGATGCTAAGCACGGCGACGGTTTCCGTGGCGGTTGCGGCGGAAATCGTGAGTCAGTCATAGGTTTTGCGAACAACGTACCGTAGTGAAATGCCCACAGCTCGTTAGTGGAGCCCCGCAGGTCCTTGTACCCGCCGTATATGAGCAGGCAGTCTCTCAGCCCGTGCGCCGAGTGACCTCGCCGCCCCTTGGGGCTCAGCCCCGCCCGGTCCTTTGCCCCGCGTCGGCCGCGAGCACACAACGTCGTCTGACCCGGCAGCTTGCGCCATTCCTCTGTCTAGGGGTTGATAGGTTAAGCTTCTTTTATTTTGCTATTATTGTTTAGTCAATAAGACAGTCTATTGGCTATTGCTCGTTGCGCCTCGAAGGTGACGTCACTACGATGTCACGAATAGACAATACTTAACTTTAAATTCTACGCACAAGAGAAACAAAATCTCTGAAAGTACCTGAGTGTCGTATATCCAGAGCGGCGTCTCGGCTGACAGAGCGCCGGCCTCTCCGCCGAACACGTAGAGTCGGGTGCCGTGCGCCGTCGCGCTGTGCTCCTGCAGTGAAGGCGGCGGCTCCCCACGCGCTCCCAGACGCTCCCAGATTCCGCTTGCTAAAAAAAAGGTATGTAATATATAATATGTATGATTGCATTCATTTTTACAATTAAAGCAACGGAACTCCTCGGTGCTTAATTAATTATGAGGTCTTTGGTTGAAAACGCGTCGCTTGTAGTATATCTCTACATACGGCTGTGGTCATGGACTAAGTGGCGATCGCAGCATCAGGTTCGGTTAGGCCCGCATATAAGATAAACATTGGCGCCCAACGTGGGGCAAGGAGCCTCATATAGTCACTGAAACTCACGGTCGCTCTGCAATTTAGCAAAGTTGCTAATACTGTTCCAATACACTACTAAATACGAATATCTTGTAGGATCTGCCAGGCTTCACGTAATCCTGTTTAGCTACCGTGAGCTGCCGTAAACAGAGCGCCGAGTGCGAGTTTTTTTTTACATTCAATCGTAATTGCGTTTCGCGTTTACTTAGATTTTATATTGGACTTGTACAGCGCCACCTAGTGATTCCATTCGTCACATACAAATCCCATATCTTAGTATGGGCGAAAAGCGCTTACGGTGGAATGTGAAAAAGAAACCTGCACTAGGCACTCTGTACCTATTACTTTAATAAACTATAAAACTGTTAAGCTAAATGTATATCATATGGCCCTCATAAAATGAATCACATGCGGCCTTGAAGATTAATCTACTAACCTACTTCTACCCCAAGTATCCGTATGATACAAGATTTGTCGTGAAGTGTAGCTCTCGTGTCACGTCTCGGCTAAACGTCAGTTAGTTCGAGTGTCGGCGTGCGAGTTGCGAGGCTAAGCAGCCCTCGACCTAATTAGTGGCGAGCAACACTCCTCGCTGCAACACTGCACTGATCATATCTTTAGTCTTTAAAGCATGTCATAATGTTGGCTCAAATATCAAACACGTACTGTGTAGTATCTGGGTAGAGAGACACTTAAGTTACAAGGCTCTTTTACAAAGACAGCCTAAACGCATAATGATCGTCGTATAAACGTAAAGCTAGTAGGTATTAGTAGTCCAATCTAGGCCATTGGGCCAAACGTTTGAAGGCTGTTCTTACGTGCAAAATCTCATAGCAGTTTTTCCTGACATGAAGGAAACACAGAGGGTGTTTATTTTTAATCCTTCTTTTGTTCCTCATTCTATTCTAACTCTTGTTGGCTCCACCTCATACTGCAGAACATGGTATTTATCTATTGCTGTATTTCCTTTCTGTATCATCTAATATTTTCCCCATCTCACCTAGGCTATATCGCCAGAAGTCTCGTAGAGGTACGGAGCCGCCCGCGCCGCGCCCGCCCAACACGTACACGTGTTCGCCCAGCAACGTCGCGGAGTGCTTGGCGCGCGCGCACGGCGCCGCCCGCCCTGCACCACCGCTCTCCACTACAGACCACATCTCATCTAAAACAGGAAATATTATGATTAACCTATAGTGCATAATTCTGTATTTCCATCATGTTCAAAACGGAACGAGAAACTAGAGATCTCACAACATCAGGGACTGAGTCTCGGGACCGACTGGCGCTAGTCGAAATGGTTAAGAAGCAGACGATGCCTATGCAGCTGCTGTAAAGAAGCCTCTCCCACCACCTCAAAGAAGGAAGCAGCACAGCAAAATAACATCCAAGAACAGAATAAAAAAGTGTGAAAGGATGCTCAACGTCATTCGATCAGCTCTGGACCCCACAAGAACAGGGGCTAGAGTTGATAGTCAAAAATTAAAAAATTGTCCTCAGGTGTGTTGAAAAGGAGGATTTGTACCTCATAACAGAAAAGCTACAAGAGTGCGACAGCTAAAGCAAGTCGCCAAACTACTACACCATCTAAAGGCACAGAATACACTCTCTTTGTCGTCCACTCCGGCAAAAACAAGTGTTTGCCGGAGTGGACGACCAAGAGAGTGCATGCAGGATCAAGTGTAGGAAAAGAGCACGTTGCAACCAGTGTCACGTGGTATTGTATGTGGTGGTATTGTGGAAAGAACTCACGAAGGGGGGAGGGGGTCTAAAAATCGTGAAATTAGTGTGACGTACTTTATGGATGGTCCCATATTACTTATTTGATTTTCTAGTTACCTACCTTACTAATTATTAATTATTTTATTTTTTAGTTTTTATGCAGTCAAAGCATTTCAAAACTTTAAAGGCAACAAAAATGAGAATCGATTCCACACTTTCCCTCGAAAATAGAAAACCCTATTGCATCGCATCGTCATCGAACTGAGATCAAAGGAATCTCCCCGTCGCATCACCCTACGCAATCTTAAGACGTTCCCCCAGCTTCAGATGGGCCGATTAATAGAACATGAAATACGTCCCCTAGGGCTAGTTGCTGGCCCCAGCTACTGGGTATCGACAGGAGCGGGGCTCGACGTCGTTTATTAGTGGAAGCAAACATTGGTTACATCTAGTCAACATGTTTCGACATTGGGGGTCGGTAAGTCTATTTTGTTTGTTTGGATGATCTGCTGATTAAATTATAGCCCTACGGTTACTTCTAGCTAGGTTATAAAGTGGTTCAAGCCATCTAGCAAATACCACAGCGGATGGAAAACTTTAGTATAATAGAGTTTAAATGAAGCTGGTTGTGTAAGGCGAAGCGTTTTTTTACTGTCAAAAGCAACGCAATAACTTCGTGTCTAACGACGCCAAAAATAAAACCCGACCAACATGAAACATAACCTCAATCCGGCTACACAAATATTTGTTTTTTGAGGTCAAGCCCTTAGGTTTAAAGCGGGATAATTAGTAGCTTCTCGCCCGAGGGCCGAGGGACGAACCCTCGCCGCTATGTCACTGCAGGGGACGCGGACGCTCGAGACAGAATATAACCGAACACACAAAGTATGCTAGTAGTTATAGTATTTAATAAGACACAGGTTTTTTTAGATAACAGTCTTCTTGTATCTATTTAATAGATTGAAGGGAATTTTTATAATAACTAGTTATAGTGCTACAAGTGCTCGAAAACTAAGTATAATAATATTATGTCGATATGCTAAGGGCCTGTTTCGCCGCTTACAGATAGTCTATACACTTCTTGTGACAGATGTTGTATCTGTCAAAAAAGTTAATGTGAATAGTCTAACAGAAACTTTATCAGTAAGCGGTGAAACAGGCCTTAAATCTTCGTCAAATAAAAAGAAATTAAAACTTCATAACATAAAATCTATATATATAAAAGAAAGTCGTGTTAGTTACACCACTTATAACTCAAGAACGGCAGAACAGATTTGGCTG
>JAOTAV010082436.1:0-12337 GCA_026546445.1 Cyclargus thomasi | reverse complement strand
TTGAACGTCACTTAATACTTACTACTTAATTTTTAGCTGACCGTTTTATTAACTTGCTACTGTACTTAATTAAATGTAAACCGGGCCTTAGGGATCGAATGTGTTCCTGATATAGAATACACTGTGGAAGAGACAAAAATTTTTTTTGCGATTTGTATTGTGTTTTGACCAAGCGCCCCAGCAACTTGAGTTCGTCCATACAAATCTCAAACTTGTTTTTTTGCTTTCGGCGCTGCTACTTTGATAGTGAACTTTATATCAGGAACAAATACGATCCCTAAGGTTTTATCATTTACTTTTGTTACACCCTGTATAGATTGCATAAAGACTTACATAAAGTGATGTCAACAAAACCTTATAAATACCATAAGAAGATTACATTATTCAATCGTTTAACCTATAGTTATGTTTCTCTGAGATTTTAAAATATTATATAACTGGTTTCAAATGAAACAGTCTAAAATATCAATAATAGAAATATTGCGAAGAAAAAAATGGGAAAGGATTCTTTCAAAACTTTTCACAGAAATTGATAATCGACATTTGTATTTTACAAGTGTATATGTGTCTGTATGTATTTTTTATAATGGCTACTAGGAATGCTAGCGGTTTTGTATGTTCAATACATACTTTATGAATATTAAGATATATACATATAAAAAAAACAGTAAAATCGGAGTGTCTGTACATTTAATATTTTTACAAAATAATTTAACGGGCAGTAATAGAACACATCGACAAAAAAAAACTCTTTCTCTGCTTGTACGCGCTCATCTCAAGAACTACTGGACGGATTTGAATGAATCTTTTTTTGTTCAATAGCTATTAGATCTGGGCAATATATAGGATACTTTTTATCCCGGGAAAATTTACGGTTCCCGCGTGATATACAAATTTTTGCGCAACGAACTTGCGGGCATTAAGATATAACGTTTTGTTTCAGTCAGTCCGTACATCCGTGTGCCGGGCAACATAGTGTATGTCTACAACACCACCGTCGACATCGAGTGCGAGGTAACAACTTGTTCTAGACAGACTAAAGGTGCGCGTGCACTGCTCCAGAATCGGAGCGTACGTAGCGGACGGATTTGTTACTTTGTATTGATTTCTATGTAACTGCGTACACTGCGATCGTCAATTCTGCACTAAAGAAAACCGGTATTTTTCCTGACGTTGTCATCCGAAATGAACGCTTCATTTAGATTCTGACGTTTTAAGTTTTGTTTTGGTAAAACAGGCCCTTAATGTACTAAATTGCCGATGCTGTATCCGAATGCAGTTTACGCATCCCATCGGTATTTCGATAATGACGCAGACGACGCTCCGTCCGCTCCGTTTCCGGTGCAGTGGACTCGCTCTTTTAAGATCGATAAAGCGTTCGAGTATCTTTGAGATTTATTGTAGTGTAAGGCAGGTCGCAAGAGTTTGTTTTCGGAAAGGATAAAGAAGGAAAACGGAACGAATTCCGCTTCAATATTCTTTTATCTGAATGCGGAAAACAAATTCGGAAATCTAATACAGAAAAAGTACGTTTTGCCGGATTCACACTACATCTGATCCTCACGATTGTCTAACGCCCTCTTCGTCAGTAAAATCATCGTTTTGAAGGCAGACGAAATATAAAAAGAAAAGTAAAAACCGACTTCCAAGGTAAAAACAAAAAATAATTAAAAACAAACTAAAAAGTAGGAACGTGGGACGGGGGGGTGGACGGGAAGAATACTATCACCGCTGTCACCGTTGACAGCCAACTGACAGGGCAGCGTGGCCGGTAACCATGATAACCCTCCCCCGCCGCGTCGCGCTTCAGAATACGCTTAATCCTCAACCTGTTTTCGTACACAATCTGCATAAATTTATCGGTACCAGCTCACATGTGATGAGTTTTAGGACGAACTATTTTAGTTTTTTTGACTGGTACACAACGAAGAAATAATGAAACATTTTTAAAATCGGTTCACAAACGGCCGTTTATAGAAGTCGATTAAAAATTTTAACATCCGCACTTCACTGGCCTGATTTCTACAATGCTATTCTCCTCCAGGTCCAAGCTTGGCCGGAACCGGTGCTGGCGTGGGAGCAGGATGGTGTCACCATAGAAAGCACCAGGTACCGCATGGACGTCATCCCCACCACTGTCCCCTGGCGCTGGGTGATGCGGCTGCAGATACCGCACGTGAAGGACCACGATCTCCGTCAGTATAGCTGCGTCGCCAAGAACGAGCTGAACAACCAGACAGTTAAGGGACATATTCGTTTAATGCGTAAGTTGTTTGGCTTTTTTAAGGAAATTGGGGGGGGGGGAAACTGGCGTGAAACGGCATTGTGCTATGTTTCGTTCGGTGAGTTAGTTTACCGATGGCCTAACTTCCCTAATCCCCCTATCCCTATTCCCATTTCTTATTCCCTCAACAACGCCGGCAACGCATTTGCGACTCTCCGGATGTTACGAGTGTCCAAGAGCGACGGAAGTTCTATTAGGTAACCCGTCCGCTTGCTTGCCCCCTAAATATCATAAAAAAGACGGGTCACCTGATGGAAAGCGACTGCCGTCGCACTCCATCGAGTCGCAAGTGCGTTCCTGGCCTTTAATTAAGGAATAGGCTACAGGAATAGGGTAGGGAATGAGGTTTTAGAGAAGTTGAGGAGGTCCAACACTCACACAATTACATTACACAACGCATCGCCTTAACGCTATAGTTTTCTGTGAGGCCATAGTATTTCGCCTACTGATCATTTGTATGGATAATCACGCTGGAACTGCAGAATAGATTTCGTTTAAATTTTGCATACAGGTTGTCTCTTAAGAGGGGTTAAGCTAAGTTGTCGAAATGGGGAAATGAGATATAGGGTGTGTGAGTTGGGCCATCGGCGAACAGTAAACTCTTTCTTTTGAAGAAGCACAGCATAAGCGTTGTTTCAAGACGGTTTTATGTAAGGCCGTTTGTCCACCGCCACCGTTGCTGGAACGTAACTGAGAACGAGATTGTTTCGCTGCCACTTTGTGAGGTGTAGAGAAAAATTAAACTTATATCGTCGCTGCGCGTGCAAATCCGCGTAAGAGCAAATTGTAAATACCGCGTATTTGCTTTTTGATGATTTTACAGGAGCAACAAAGAACGTAATATTGTATATAAGCAACAAGTAACGTTTTAATTCGGTGTCGATAGCACAACCGACATTTGTAATTGGATAATTCAAATCAGGTGAAGTCTAATATTAGCCAATAGGCGGCTGGCACGATATTTCAATTTTGCGCGTTGTTTTGTTACGCGGTATTAACAAACTGCTCTTCCATGGTTCTGTACGCGCAGCGACGTATTGTCATACAGTGGCTATTTTATCGAGCAGAAATAATCTCGCGACATGCAGTGGACAAACGCCTTTGACTGTGGTATTTACCCGGTCACGCTGGCTCGTTTGTGACGAAGGGTTGTTCTCCCACGGCTTGGCAATTATGGCTCTCAATAAATTTTCATCTGCCCAGTACCTGGCCCCAACCACAAGCAGGTCCAGCAGCCCATGGAGTTTGGGTCTCGCCCCCCGGTACTGACATCATACGAGGAGTTGTGCCAGGTACAGCCCTGTCCGTCCTGCCCGCGCTGCGACCGGGCCCTGCTGCTGATATCCACCATGAACGGTACTGCTGGGGGGCATAAACCGAGGAGGAATACTAGTAAGTATAAACTATACAGGGTAACTAAACGAGAACGCTTTATGGTGTTTAGGAGTCACCGCAGTATATTGGCGAAAAAATATCGCTTCTTCAAATCATGTCACGCTTAAAACACCCCACACCGGTTTTAGTCACTGTGGCATATTTCATTTAAACCAGTTAAGTGTGTGCGCTAAACGTGCGAGCTTACTTCCTTTTTTTACTCTTATAATCTAATGGAATGGATGAGCGAGATGACTGGCGAGATATCAGACGCTGGATCGACTTTTTTCTTGTCAGAAAATCAGGTGATCAGCCTGCATTGTCCTAACCAAACTTGGGAATAACATGTTTCCAACGTGGAAGTCAAACCCATAACACCGGTGTCAAGAGCCACGGTCTATACCACTGGACCATGGAGGCTATTTGTTTGAGAATCAGGGGTGTTAGCCAAAATTTAAACATTTTCCCTTCGTTGTGGAATCGCTAAAGAAAATGTATGGAAAAGACATAAGGCGTAACGAACGCGTACGACAGATCAAATCGAAGTTCGGGGTTGTAACGTTGTGGGATCTTTCAGACTGTCAGCTATATGCCATCGGCAAGCCGGTGTATCACCGCTTCAAGGACGAACTATTTGGTGCCTGGCTGAGGGACGCTAACGCTACTGAGAACCAAGTAAGTTGCCTATATAGAGGTTTTTAAAGAAATTTTTATAAAAATTTACTTTTATAATAATTAACGTGTGAAAGATAAATTCTATCACCTAGAAGTTATCTTTCACACGTTAATAAATACGCAATAAAGCGAAAAGAACATATGTTTTGTAGAACCCTTTATACTAATACGCGCGACGCCATAATTTGCTCATACAATACTGCTTTACGTGGTACGGTGACCAAGAGGCGACCATATACAATCATAGATGTTAAAACAGCCAGATCACGACTCACAGGGAATGACATATTCCGACTAAACTCCGACGTCGATTCGTCATCTGGCTCTGTTTCCATTTCCACCATGGCGCATGTGAAGAGGGGTGAACGTGGCAGATCAATGTAGCTGCGCTATAAGTCCAGGAAACCCTTTTATGGAATTTCCTTTATCTTCCAGAGGGACAAGCTGTGGACGACGGTGGAGGAGGACGTGGAGAGGCTACGGGAGTACCGCACCAAGGCCAGCTTTAAGGCCGACCACGTGGACGAGTTCCACAAGCTGCAGAAACCATTCTTTGTGAGGTTTTATTTCTTATATGGTATCTGTAGCTCAGCCACTAGTTTAAGGCAATAGTATTTATTGATGCTCGATAGCGACTATGTACATTTCTAGTATGGCAAATTTTACAGCGCCTCAAGCGCTCACATGCGGAACTAATATTGCCAAACTAATTTACGTACTCGTTATCCCAGTATCGAAAAATACTACTCCTTCAAACTCATGGTAGAGCTACTGTACTGTAACCAAAGTGATAATATTTTAGTTTTTGTGACCTTTATAAAGAATATGAATGTAGCAGCGCTGAACTTACAAGAACACGCATTTTTTGTATAAATTTAGGAGGTAAGCGAGAAGACGGGTAACCTGTAACCTGATGGAAAGCAACTGCCATCACCTATTTTATAACATCAGAAGCGTTGCAAGTGCCGGCCTTTAAATGAAGGGATAGGCTATGGGATTAAGGAAAGTGGTGGAGTGAGTTTTGGTTTATCTAATTTAAGTTGTTTAGACCTACATTCACGTTAGATATTTATCATCGTACTAGAGGTCGCTCTGTGGTCGAAATTCGTCCATTAATATTTAAATCCATGGCGTAGAGGAGCTAAAAAAAATAAAATCTATTCCCAATTCAATCGCAGACTTTAATTTGACGTAAAGGTATCGTTACCAGACCATTCAATTTTATTTTAAAAAATCACAGACTTCAACCATAAACAAAAGAGTATTTCGTGTATGATTATCGTGTCATGTCAAAATATTGTAGTGTACGTGTTGTAATTTGTAGTGTGCCTAGTAATAACGTTTTATTCATTACAAATTTGTAATAATAAAGCATATGTTGAAATAATATTGGCATTCTACGCTTCTCCTCCATACCAACTATAACTGGGCGAAATTTCATGTTTTACATCTACGCGTCCTTTGTTAAAAAGGGGTACAAAGTTTTACCCTCGTTTCGCATCTCTCGCTCTTTTAATATATATTTTTAAATATATTCAACAATAGTATGCACAAAAACAGTTATTTGAGAACTTCTTTTGAAATTCTATGGCATATTTCAAAAGGCCCTACTAAAAGCTGTGCCATTCGGCTTGGGCTTGTGCCAGGGGCTTCGGAATTCTTAAGACGGTTCATATTTCCACATGAGGAAGAGTATATTTTTATTCCGTAACTAGCTTTTGCCCGCGAGTTTTATTAAATGTGGCTTTTGCCCTTAATTGTTTTATTGTTAAAATATTAAGTGTACAGACACCCCCATTTTACTGTTTTATATTATATGTAGATAGAAGAAGAGACAAGTTTTGGCGGGAAGTAAAAAGTGATGTTGTGTTTTTGTATTTCTTCGCCTAAATTTGTGTCGTTTTTGGTTTTAATGCGTTATAATGGTAGAATATCAACTATTAAATATTCGTTATCATGCACAAGTGTGGGCAAGTGATACAACTTCAAGGAACGTGCTATTTTGTGTATCCCCCCAAAACTCCACGAGAAATTTCTGTAAAGCGTCTACCACTTTACTAAATCTACTGACTTGACGCTTTGATTTATCTTGACTTTGACTAGACTTTAGACTTGACGGAATATTGTAACTTTGCTAAAATTATTTGACCAAGAAAATTGATTTCCCGCCTTTACTCGACACTGGCCATGGTTATATAGCCGTAGCGCATTTAAAAGAAGATAGATAAAGAAAGAAGTAGGCTATCTCCGACCTGCATATTATTGTTTCATTTCATTATTTAATTTTAAAAAATACATCCACAACCGAACATATAACCTCCTCGTTTTTGGAAGTCGGTTAAAAAGAAATAGTATCGGCAAATAGCAAAGACATTTTAAATTTATTATTCTCAACTAAAAATACCGTGTGACATGTGGATTGTGTACACTGAGAGAAACCATGTATCACATATGACCCACTCTCGAGCAATGGAATATGCCAAAATTACGCACGCGAAACCCCCGATAAAGATTCGCTTTCACTATACACAATGGTACTCGTGTGTACGCCTTGGTTTTCAGTTACAGTTTGTTATTTAAGTACGAGAGAGAAAGTTGAGTGTTAGATCTACGGCATAAAACTTATGCTAACTTTTAACTATTTCGTTTGCGCGGCAATCATGCCGAAACTACTAAACGGATTCTGATGGATACACAGATAGTGTACTAGCAGTTAGGTAACAGGATCTGAGGCAACGGTGCGGCCAGTTCGAAACCGCAAAGTAACTATAAACGCAAAGTATCAAAATAGAAAGTTTATATTCGAAAATCGAAATATTGTTACGACACAATTAATGTTTTCGGTTATGCATTGTATAAACCATCCTTAAACGACGAAGACACAGAAGTAGTACACGATTTTACGCTACTAATCCTAATAATCTACATTCTGCTGACGTGGGAGAGCCATGCTTCGGCACGGATGGGCCGGCTCGACCGGAGTGATACCACGACCTCACAGGAAGCTGGCGTGAAACGGCGTTGTGCTGTGTTTCGTTCAGTGTGTTCCCCCTATACCCATTCCCTCTTCGAATGTTGCAAGTGCCCATTAGCGACGGCAGTTACTTTCTATCAGGTAACCCGTCTGCTATAAAAAAACTAGATTTGTGGTGTAGATGGCAAAAAGATAGCAGAATAATTATTACCGTAATTTTTAAATTTGTTTTGATTTGATTTAAATGACGTCCAAAGAACTTTTTCTTTTTTCGCGATGTTTTTCTTCACTGTACGAGCATCCGTATTATGTACTAAATATCTTCTCTATAGACGCCTTTACCCGGGCTTGAACCTCGAACTAAACTCTACCCACTAGGCTACAGCCGCTCTACATAAAAATCACAGAATAGGAATTACATAACCGAATGTACAATCCATATAAACGGCCGAAAAGCTGTCAAAACTACGCGCCTCGATCTCGGTAGAATCTCGGTAGAGTGATGAATGAAACCTATCCAAAAGACTGCACTTATAGATTATAATAAAATAATAATTTCTAGTCGAAAACATACATCCGTAAATTTCGTATTATTAAAATAATTCATATTGGACGATATTATTTCGTTTTGGACATGCCAGAAAAACAAATTTCAGATCAATCAGTTGTCGTAAAATCAGAGGATAAACTTTGATTTACTTAATTTGTGCCACCAAATAAATAAACAAACCGGGTAAACGAAATAAAACCGTTTAAAAATAATAAAAAACGTATTAACAATAATTATAAAAAACCTGAAAGATATCCATGTAATAATAATAATAATAATAATTTATTTCATAAATAACAATTATTACTATAGACACCCAAGTAGACCTATATACAATCATTAGGTGTTCATTTTCGGTTGGGTTATTAAAGTACTACCAAGAGGCAGCCCTAGGACATGTCACAAGCTGCGCGGCTGTCAGTATTTCAAACACAGGGCGGATGGCACATACTGTATCATACTTTTAATGCGATCGAAATCGAACACATCCATGTTATTAAATTAATATTATATATTTATATAATATTAAAAATTAAAGCAACTATTTATTACAAATATATCGACTTCTTTTATAGAGAATAGGCAAATCGTTGAATCATTAACCAGCAACAGGAAACCAGGCATGTTTCCGTCTTCAGGCGTATTCCGGCAACCCTAACCTTGGCTACCACGCGTCGCTGACTTTGTTTCGCCAGCTAAGTTGAAGCAACAGCTATTGTTCTGACAAACATGTTAGTTATATCTCTAATGCGTATTTTACTAGCTCTGTTGGGTAGGAAAATATGCTGTAGGCAGCGCGAGAATGTAACTTAGTGTCATTATAGCTCCCACTCGTCCCGCTGCTGCAGAAGGGCTGTGCAGAAGGGCTCCTATAACCCGCCCTGGGCTGTAGCCCTGTAGGGTTATGGGAGCCCGGGGCGAGCAATCCTAAAATATCATGCCCCCCTTCATGGTGCTGTCGCTGCTCCGCGAAGGCTGAGTATAGACAATGAACTCGCCTCATAAAAATGTTTTTCGGGCAACATTTCCGGCAGCACAAGTTACTGAATCTAAATAACTCTTAAGTACGTATAATGATTGACCAACACAAGAGGTTGCGAACAAATACATACGGTGTTCAGACTTGGTTTTTTGACCGACTTACAGAAGTCCAGGCTCGGAGTTTGTCGAAGATGAGCGCAGCATTTAAGGGGTCAGAAGGATAGATCGTATCCGAAACACCACTTTGCTTCAAGACGAGATTTATGGACGTAGGAAGAAAAGTGGCTAGTATAAAATGGACCTGGGCAGGGCACGTCTCTTGCATGGACGCGGACAGATGGGCGCGTCTAGTTCTACCAACCGGTCGGCGAAACGAGGCAGACCCAAAAAAGGTGGCCTGACGAACTAGACGCCGTAGATAAAAGTATCCAAAAGTGTCCAAAGTGGCTGACCTCTGCACTGCTATTTTGTTGGGTCATAACGTAACCAATTTACATGTACCTGTCATATTTATGAACCTAATTTCTCAGATGCAGTACTCTAAAAGCTCAACAATCATGATAGCAAATAGTTTACATCCATCATCAGCCAACGTGGAAAGAGAGCTCCACTTTATCCCATTGCCTTAAGTTTACGAGGTGATATTCAAGTTAAACACAGGTTTTATAAGGCTACTTCCAAGTGAACTCCAAAACTGTGACGATCCGCGAATCAAATAGTGTAATCACGCCTTTATCATAACGGTTTAGCAGTTACCACCCAACGATTATGAGGACAGAGTTACGTTATTTAAATAAACACGTAATTGCATCGTAAACGTTTTCACTCGCGTGAACGATCAACATTCCCGGCACGGAGCTTACGCGATCCGTATTAGTGGGCATGATGATACACCCATCCATTTATCCAGTTTTGATATTTCGATCAGTGACTTTGTCGTAGAAGAGCCATGCTTCGGCACGGATGGGCCGGTTCGACCGGAGAACAGCCACTGCCTCACAGGAAACTGTCGTACAACAACGTTGCGCTGTGTTTCGTCTACTGTCTTTTCGCTTATGATTAACGGTATAGTTCATTAACACTCTATCAAATTTCTATACAAACCGCGATTGTCAAAAATAAAGTGACATCACAACACATTGTTTACAATCACGGTTTGTATGGAAATGACAATTTTTTCACAGAGGGTTCATTAGAACCATACTGCCAATTTTGAGTGAATGCATAATTGTATGTGTATTGATTCCGAAAGCAGTTCAGGACCCTGAGGGGTCCACAGGAGGCTCAACGAGATCTACGTAGGCATGAATAAAAAATGGGGGTCCACAAATGTTAGTCTGGTTCAGCAAATATTTATCTGCTTTTGATAATGAGGAGAAAAAATGTAAGCATAATTTTACTCTACGTTATAGCTACATTATTTTAACCCACCTAACTAAAGTAATAAATTAATAAGGCAAGCGACTGTTTAACTTGTACAAACTTGCATATATTTGATAATACATACAATGTGGGTACCAACTCCCTATTACATTTCTACCACATAGTCAAAGATAGCAAAAACTTAAATTTATGCATATTAATGTTTATTACTTTACATTAATTGTATTATTTTAAATAAGTTTAAAAAATTACCTATCAGAATAAAGTGACAAAACTCAGCAGCTAAAATTTTTTCTGGGACAATAAGGATAAGGTAGAAATGTTGCAGCTGATCCAAAAATAAATTTGGGAACTACTGGTCTAGTGAGTTCAACGGGGTCCCAACTCTTTACACCTTGTCCTTATTTACTATTTTTATTCCCTATTCCTTTACTAGAAGGGTTAGCATTACACTTGCAATGCTTCTGATGTCCGGCAGAACCCTGGCAGGTTGTTTCATACTCTTTCACTAATATTTAAAAAAAGATAAATTATATAAGGAGGTCTATGTGTCACAAGACACACCGACTACTAACTCTAAGAATCCTATGTGCTGATTAAAAGTTGATATACATTTAATTAAGTATTGTTAGTACCAGTCGGCTTAACACTATACTTACACAAAATGTAAATATACAATATTTTTGATTCTGATTTTAATTTATTTCAAATTATTAAAACTTTTAAAAAGACACACATGCAACATTAATTCATGAAGAAGTTTAATAACAGTTTGGTTTCTGATGTATTTTGGTGTAAGTTCATTGTGCTAACAAGTATAAAATATAATTGGCTAAATATTTATAAGCTGCTATTTATAAGCCGCAAAAAGTATATACAGATGAATAAAATCTAATTACCAAATCATTTCAATGTTTGCTTAGTATTCAAAAAATCTAATTAATAACAAAATCTAATTACCAAATCATTTCAAGTTAAATGATTTAAAAATAAACAAATGTAAGGCTGTGAAACTAGAAAATACTCGAATAGATACTTAATAACATAGTGAAACTATTAAGGAGAATGAAATGCTTGTGTTCTGTTGACACATTTTTATGTTTAATATTTAACTAAGTTACAAAAGTAATCTATTGAGATGTATTTATGGAAGTTGCTTTTAAAAGGTCAATTGCTACGGTGGAAGTGACACGTTTGATATCTTAATACAGTCATACAAACATTCGATTATATTATTATTTATACATTACTTTATCTACAATAACACAAGATAGGATTTTGTTATTGCTAAAATACAAGATGTAAAATACTTCCACCGATACCTCTTTATACTTAGGCGTGTCATTAAGGTTGTTGAGATGTATTTAAATTGTAAATAGTGGGCTCCAATCAAGAAATTCGGGCAACTGGAGCGTTCCATAACCTCCGTCGAACGAGAGGTAAACCTAAAGATTTTATGTAATTAATGGATATAAACCCCTCTTTACAACGTTATAGTAGCCTTTTCTACAGAATAAAGCGTTTTTAATTCATTAATATGTAGAGAAACGGCAAATGCGTATATCTTTGTATACAGCTGACATGAAAGAGATGGGTCGACGCAAACTGACGATCTCCAAGCGCCAAATCACGAATGCCATTTGGAACAGTCAATTATGTGAAATAAAGTATAAATAATAGTTAACATACCTTCATCTACTCCTGAAAAGCGTTTGCCTCAATTCGGATTATAGTAACGGGATAAAAATCACTGTAAACACACAATCTTGACAAACACCACATCAAACGTCCATTTACCGACTGCAGCGCCATTTAACATAAGCGGCTAATTCTAGAACTTTTCCAATGTAGGTCGTGTCATAGATAATTTAGGCTTTTTTAGTCGATGGCAAAACTAAAAAGCTATGAGTAATGACACCTATACTATAAGGTACCGTGAATCGTGATGGTAAGGGAGCCAACTTGTATGGCCTGTCAATATAAGTTCGATCAAATTAGAATGTCAACACGTAAACAACCTAAATTGAAAATATTTAGATTTTTTTTTACTTTTAATAGTTTTCAGCGTATTTTTCTGCATTAATACCTGGAAATACAATATGTAAAATATTCCGAG
>JAOTAV010082425.1:0-12338 GCA_026546445.1 Cyclargus thomasi | reverse complement strand
GAGCGCTGTGGAAGCGCCGCGCTACCGAGCGTCTCGTACTGCATTGAAGCTTTTATCAGTGATAATTTAAAATAATACTACAAAATATTATTGTAAAACAAATTTTATAATTATTTACGTTATATTATTATAATTATTATTAATACAATTTTATTTTTTGTTAACAATATCATAGTGAGTTTTAGTACAGATCAGAAGTGACACGTACACGCCTACATTGATTACACGCCCAATTTGAACTACACGTTCATTTTACCAATTTTTTTCTTTTGTTGTAGTCGGAATAAGAAACGGCCACGCAGGCTGCGGACACCGCGCCAAAAGCGTGGCAGATCCGTGTGCCGCTGCAGTGGGCCACGCCAGGAGGGTAGCCAGCCACGTCGGGAGCGTGACAGGCGCGAGCCCTCACTTCGCGATATTGGCAGCCGCGAGTCCTCGCGTCGCGATCGTGGCAGCCGCGAGCCCTCGCGTTGTGACCGGGGCAGCCGCGAGCCCTCTCATCGCAACCTCGTCAGCCGCGAGCCCTCGCACCGCAACCCGACAGCCGCAAGCCTTCGCATCGCAACCCCAACAGCCACGAGCTCTCGCACTGCAACCCCGACAGCCGCGGGCCCTCGCATCGCAACCTCAACAGCCACGAGCTCTCGAAGACGAGGAAGAGGAAAACGAAGACGAGGAAGTGGAATACGAGGAAGAGAAAGACGAGGAAGAGGAAGACGAGGAAGAGAAAGAGGAAAAGTAAGACGAGAAAGAGGAAGACGAGGAGGAGAAAGAGAAAGACGAGGAGGAAGAAAAGAAAGACGAGAAAGAGGAAGACGAGGAGGAAGAAGAGGAAGACGAGAAAGCGGAAGTGTAAGACGAAGACGAGGAAGACGAAGACGAAGATTACGAAGAGGAAGAAGAAGACGAGGAGGAAGAAGAGGAAGGGGAAGACGAGGAAGAGGAAGTGGAAGACGAAGACGAGGAAGAGGAAGTTGAAGCCGAGGAAAAGGAAGACGAGGAAGTGGCAGACGAAGACGAGGAAGAGAAAGACGAGGAGGAGAAAGAGGAAGACTGGGAGGAGGAAGAGGAGGAGGAGGAAGAGAAAGACGAGAAAGAGGAAGAGGAGCAAGAGGAAGACGAAGACAAGGAAGAGGAAGTGGAAGACACAGACGAGGAAGAGGAATGTCGAGGAAGTCGAAGACAGAGACGAGGAAGAGGAAGACGAAGATTATGAAGAGGAAGACGAGGAAGAGGAAAACAAAGACGAGAAAGAGGAAGTGGAAGAGGAAGACGAGGAAGAGGAAAACAAAGACGAGAAAGAGGAAGTGGAAGAGGAAGACGAGGAAGACAAAGACGAAAACGAGGAGGAGGAAGAGGAATACGAGGAAGAGGAATAGAAAGACGAAGACGAAGACGAGGAAGAGTAAGACGAAGACGAGGCAAAGGAAGTGGAAGAGGTAGACGAGTAAGAGGAAGAAGAGGAAGACGAAGGCGAGGAAGAGGAAGTGGAAAAGGAAGACGAGGAAAAGGAAGACAGAGACAAGGAAGAGGAAAACGAAGACGAGGAAGACAAGGAAGAGGAAGACGAGGAGGAGGAAGAGGAATACGAGGAAGAGGAAGACGAGGAGGAAGAAGAAGAGAAAGTGGAAGACGCGGAAGAGGAATAGGAAGACGAAGACGAGGAAGAGTAAGACGAAGACGAGGAAGAGGAAGACGAAGACGAGAAAAAAGAAGACGAGGAAGTGGAAGACAAAGACGAGGAAGAGGAAGACGAGTAAGACGGAAACGAGGAAGACGAAGACGAGGAAGAGGAAAAGGAAGACGAGTAAGAGGAAGACGAGTAAGAAGTAGACGAGGAGGAAGAGAAAAAAGTGGAAGAGGAAGACGAGGAATACGAAGACAAAAAAGAGGAAGAAGAAAACGAGGAAGAGAGGAAGACGAAGACGAGGAAGACGAAGATGAAGACGAGGAGGAAGACGAGGAAGAGGAAGACGAGGAGGAGAAAGAGGAAGACGAGGAGGAGGAAGAGGAAGACAAGGAGGAGAAAGAAAAAGACGAGGAAGAGGAGGACGAGGAAGAGGAAGACGAAGACGAGGAAGGGGAAGATGAAGACGAGGAAGAGGAAGTGTAAGAGGAAGAGGAGGAAGAGGAAGACAAAGACGAGGAAGAGCAAAACGAAGACGAGGAAAACAAGGAAGAGGAAGACGAGGAGGAGGAAGAGGAAGACGAGGAAGAGGAAGACAATGACGAGGAAGACGAGGAAGGGGAAGATGAAGACGAGGAAGAGGAAGACGATGAGGAGGAAGAGGAAGGGGAAGACGAGGAAGAGGAAGTGGAAGACGAAGAAAAGGAAGAGGAAGTGGAAGACGAAGACGAGAAAGAGGAAGACGAGGAAGAAGAAGACGAGTAAGTGGAAGACCAAGACGAGTAAGATGAAGACGAGGAAGAGGAAGATGAGGAAGAGGAAAACGAAGACGAGGAAGTGGAAGACGAGGAAGACGAAGACGAGGAAGTGGAAGACGAAGAGGAAGACGAGGAAGAGGAAAAGTAAGACGAGGAAGAGTAAGACGAAGAGGAAGACGAGGAAGAGGAAGAGGAAAAGTAAGACGAGGAAGAGTAAGACGAGGAGGAGAAAGAGGAAGACGGGGAGGAAGAAGAGAAAGACGATAAAGAGGAAGACGAGGAGGAAGAAGAGAAAGACGAGGAAGAGGAAGTGGAAGACGAAGATGAGTTAGAGGAAGACGAAGAGGAAGATGAAAACGAGGAAGAAGAAGAAGAGAAAGAAGGAGAAAAAGAAGAAGGAGTAGATGGAGAAGAAGGAGAAGTAGGAAAAGGAGAAGGAGGAGAAGGAGAAGATTAGGAAGGGTGTATACTGTATATTTCTATCAAAATTTTGTTACGACAATGTTTAGATGAGATCATAAAAATAGCTTAAATCCACAAATCCGACCGGCGCGTCAGCTGCCATATTGGTTTGAAGGTCAAATTTTCAATATATAAGTCACATATCATATATCTATTTTTATATTACATTTTTTTCTTACTTTCTTTATTTTTATAGCAATAGATGCTAGGATACCGTCTATATCACTTTATTGCTTGAAACTCCGTAGTCTGTTGTAGCTGTTAAGCTTTATGAAACATGTATTCTCAATTTTTTGCCCTCTATTGGTACAGTACCCTCCGTGCGCAAGACCCGCCGTGACTTATCTAGACTCCTCTTGGCGAGGATCGACGTAACATCAATGAGGTGTGGACTAAAGCGCTTTTCCGGACACGCGTGTTATAGCTCTTGCGCGTATTTGTAGCCACGAATATTTCTTGCATCTTATCATTACTTGTCATGCAAGATGTGCAAGCAACGCGCCACAAGCACGTTACACTTGACATGGCTGTGTTTCACACACGCATCACGGGAAAAGTGCCTTCAGAAATAATTAAAAATAAAAAAAAACAATTACAATACGAGAATGTTTTATTCAATTGACATATAGTTTTTGGGAGTAAATAGCACAAGCAACAGTAGGTACTTGCGTGTTGCTTTCGTGAATACATTATAACTCACTTAACAGTTCAAACTTTGACCTGTTAAACATATTTTAAATATTTTTATAACCTATTTACTTTAGAGTGGGCGCGCTATTCTGTGTATCGTCAGCGGGCGCGTGGGGAACATTTTGCTGCCCGTTTTCTTGTATGCATGCTATTTTAAATGCGAATATAGCGATATAATTAATTTGTTTTGTCAGTATTTAAAATAACCTTATTAAGTAATATAAAAACAATTTATTTATAAAAATCAAAATTCGGACTACAAAAGAATTGAGAAAACTTTTTTGGCTTATTCTACAAAATTCTTTATAGTGAAGTTGTGAAAAATAAACGATATTATATGTTTTTTAAATCTATAGGATATACTCTGTTTAAAAAGGTAATTCTTCACAAAGGTATAAGCAATTTTTAGTGCTAAGCGATAGTAACTTTGAGCATTTGCGACACCCTTTTTAGTGCGCCTATTTTCATACATTGCACATATGCCAAAAAAATCATAGGATGATGCATATTGTCAGAGTGTAATTTGGAAAAAAAGCCTTTGTGGCCAAAAAACATGGCAAACAATGTAATACTTTAAAGAAGTATTTCGAATACTGCGTAATTAGTACTTTATTCTTTTATGTCCTGAAATTAAAAAAGTTTTCACAGTCAATTTTCCATAAAAATAAGTCAGTATCACAACTTTACAAGAAATATAGGGTAACTACAATTTTTACATTCGTCAGTGGGCGCGCAATGAGCAATTTGTTAACGTTTCTTTATGACGAGGGGCAAAATGCTCATGGCTTACTCTAGGGTTAATGAATATCTATTGGGCATTCCACGCCAGGCGGATAGGGAACACAGCGTAACGGCACCCTCACTTACCGGATGGTGCAGGTGTTGACAGGACATGGATGCTTCGGCCACTATCTGCATCGTACGGCTCGAAGGGAGCCTACGACTAAATGCCACCATTGTACGGATGAGGACGATACGGCGCAGCACACGCCCGGTGCCTGCCCAGCCTGGGTAGAGCAACGGACAGAACTTTGTGCCGTTATAGGACAAGATCTGAATCTCCCGGCCGTTGTAACGGCAATGGTCCGGTCGAAAGAAGCATGGCAGGCGGTCTCAACTTTTTGCGAATCGGTAATCATGCAAAAAGAGACCGCCGAGAGAAACCGTGAAGCGGATGAGGCTGCTGATCCGGTAAGGAGAAGGCGTGGAGGACGAAGACGCGCACAACATGAGCGTCAACTACCGTCATAAAAGGGTTCGGGCGGTGGATTGGGGAAGTCGAAGAATTATGAGAGTTTAAAACTGTCGTCAGCCGGTTACCATACATTCAGACATCGACCTATTTTTCCTGTCCGCTTGGCGTGGAATGCCGCTATTACGTAATCCTTAGCTTACATAATATGTAACCAGCACTGGAGACCGACACAACGGGCGGCCAGCGCCGCGATGGTTCGATATTAGCTTCAAAAACTATTTACACGAAGCCAATGTTAAGCCAGCGCTTACCGCGCGTCGTATTAGCCGCCAGTGTTGGCTTTATGTAAACTATGCATAAACTACGTTCGTGCGCCTTACCAGCTAGCTGCTTTCGTGAGCTTGTGTTTGTAGCTTCTACGTGTGTCACAGAGTTGTCACTATTTGTTACGACATGCAGTGGCGTAACTACAAGGTGGCAAGCCGGCAAAATACCACGTTCCCCCAGCGGGAACGGGCCCCCGATCAGCCCCCTAGACAAGTGGCAAGCGATTATTTTTTACAATAATCGCTTGACGTGTTTTTGTATTGGATTGACATAGTGGAAAGAAAACTAATTTGCCCCGAGCCAAAAATTTTCTTTTCGCTTGGCTATCTTTAGTAAAAGTGCAAAGGAATCTTTAATTTTTTTAATTTAATTATTGATATGTCGTTTATATAAAAATAAAACAATAATTACAGAAATGTACACATTACAGCGCAATGACCAGTGGCGGCCAGACCTTGATCAATTTATACAAGACAATTTGAAGACATGAGTGGAAGAAGCGGATAACTAGCAATTTAAAAACCTCCCATTTTTTGCATAAGTGAAGGAGAATGACCGGTTTACAAACTTCTAATAGTGATCCATCCAGCGTTTTTTAAGTAATTTTGACAGAGCAGTCATCAGTGATTTAATATTTTAGGCATCAGAGCATATTTTCTAGAAGCAGCCAGTGGATTGGAATTATATGCAACCGCTATTTACATATTATATATAATTTACATATTCGCTTGTTAAGTTATAAAATATCTTAAAAATAGTAATTGGTAACTATAATAATATAAAATATCTATTTGTGTATAAATTGTTAATACAATATTGATTAAACTAATAATGTTAGGTTAGGGTACAATACAAACATTTCAGCCAAATATACCCTGAATTGACTTTGTAAAATTTTAGTAAAATAATTGAAGACCATACGGGAAAATCAAGGATTGTCAAAAAAGTACAACTAAAATAAAAACAGCTTTATATAGTTTAAAATTCTATATATAGCCAGGGAAAAACAAATATAATTTGAACTATAACAGTTGACTGCGACGATTTTACCCAATTATGATTTTATAACAGAATGGAACACTAAAAAGCTTTAAAAGGCATTAAAAAGACAGTTTCACAAAAAAAGTGTCATTCCTTGTTTTTCCCGCGTGTTCTTTAATTTAGGTTTCAGACTTTGAAATTACCTTAATCGATTTAACCAACATTCGCGTAAGGTACTACGTATAATTATATACGTATTATAGTAAAGAAAAAATTGTTATAAAATACTTAAGAACAAATATTAGCACTATGCGTATTGCCTAGACTCTAGACCGAGCGTTGGTTGAATTTGAATACGAAAATATTTGAGGCCCAAATGTGGGAATGTTATTGTATTTAACGAATACATTGTCTTTTGTCAGGCAATGACAATATTCATAATCATAATCAGTATGCTTTTCGGATTTCAACCCGTACACTAAATACTCATATTTTGCATAATTAACTGCACCTCATTTCAATTAACATACCTCACATTGGCAAATATGTACGCCGTGAATTATGGTACACTTGGTACACATAGTTAATACACGGTCTCATCACTAAAAATATTTGTACAACCATAGACCAATATTTCTCTATGGTACAACTAAAAATATTGAGTATGAGGGTTAGCGGTCACCATCTATATATCTCAGTATCAGGCAGAGAAACTGGGCTATCGAAAAGGAAGGGCGATGGGGGCCCAGAAGAAGCAGGTTCATTGGTCTCGTATCAAAAGACCAAAGAACAGGCATTAGACAGGCAAGAAGAGACATCACAGGATATAGTTTGGTTAACAAGAGTATTGACGATCTCGAGACCACTGTTACAACCAAGATGACAAGCTTAGAGACAAAGATCAATGTACAGCCAGTCAGGTTATCCTCTCTGCACCTAGGTATGGTTTTATTAACATCCTTACAATTGGACGTAGTTAAGCAGAAACGGCTCAACCTCCATACAGTCAGTATATTTCTGCTTAACTACGTCCAATTGACCACCCCCATTTACATTTACACGTATTAAGTAGATAAGTAGGTAACTAAATTTTAAGTTAATGATGTAAACACAAAATTAATATTAAGTGGCAATTTAAACGACTTAAATTGTAATTTAAAATTTAGTTAACTACTTATTTACTTAATACGTGTAAACATGACATATCAGGCTATCCCCATACAACTACACTACTTCAAGACCTACTGGCAGAACCGGCGTTTGTCTATTATGGTCCCTTTAGTCTATGTCTGTTTTCTTTGTCTGACATATTTGAAAACGACACATGACACAGTAAATATTAAATTGTCAATAGTTATACGATAACAATTTTTTTTAGTAGGTTGGGTTTATCAAACGTAATAATACCTTAAGGTGTGTATGTGACGCTGGAGCGGCGCGCCCATACAATGCACAATTTTTAGTAAATATAAGATACACATACACACCCTAAAGTATTATCATAATCTGTGTATATAAGACATATTAGCTTAATCTAATAACTTAGAGATACTGATTAATATAATTACTATTGAACAATTACATCCTAATATGTAAAATTTGATCTTAGAATCTAAGTTACAACTAACTGCGGTGTGGGTAAAATATTATCGTGTTCGGCAAACGTCATAGCAGTCATCCACTTGAGTTGATCTTCCGTTACAGAACCTGCTATTGTAGAACCGAACCAAGGTCGGTCTTTACTCCTGCAAATTAAAAAAAATAGATAGTTAACGTAGTTCATGACGGACAGTTAACCTAAGATTGTCATGAATTTTATACTAGAGGCCTGTTTCACAGCTTACTGCTAAAGTTTTTATTAGGCTATCCACAACTTTTGACAGATTCTCTAAACTAATAAATAAAGTTGTGTCTGTCAAATAAAAAAACTATCAGTAAGCGGTGAAACAGGTCCTTAGTCTTCTTTCGGTGTATGTTTAGGTAAAGTTGAAAAAATTATTATGTTCATTTATTTTTCGACTCACGATCAATAAAATTGTAAAAACAAACCTTTTTTGTTTATTATTTCTAGGAATAAATGTTATAGACCAACGACTCTGCGGAATTCTTTTTGGTTCGTGTCCGACGTACCAAAGTATATCTTTTACGTTCCATTCTTCGATCTTATGAGATCCCTAAAAAAAAACAAAATTTCACATTCACTAAATACGAAAAGTTTTAGAGGATACTATTAGACATTAGTAACATAGTTAATACTAACCTGTTTATCTTTGAAATAGCAAAGTTTGCCATTTTTAAACTCAAACATGTACTGTTTAAAGGTTTTATTAGACTCGTTGGCGAAGCGTAGTTCGCCGCATACTAAGGACGTTTTATGTCGAAGAGCGTCTAATTCGTGCAATATTTTATTCTCTTTCAGCAACAGATAATTGTCTTTTCTATCTTCCTCGTCCCAATATCCCCATCGGAGTACTACATCGAGTACAATCTCGTCGACGTGGATAACGCGGCGCATTGAATTACATATCACCTCTTCTAACATCAGTAAATGGGACTCACAGTTTGCTTTCTTACACAATTCAATGCAAACATCTGAGCATGTCTTGTTTGGTGTTAGCTGTAAGGAGAATAACATATAGAATTATTGATCCAGACATGGGAAAGAACTTAACAAAACTCTGAGTGCTGCTAGTTCCACAGTGAACACTTCATAAGAGACTTTTGCACTCTGTGTACTAAAAGCCCTGACTGCAACTGAAGTCTCGCCCAAATTAGTTTTGGACTGTATTGAGACTCTCAACATGCTGGGTACGAACACGTTCGTCCCGGGGCACAGAAACGTTCCCGGTAATGAAACCGCTGACGAGCTGAGCAGGCTGGGATCTGATATACGGTCCCGAACTAGTCTGCGGGGTAACCACCAGTACCACAAAGCGAGTGCTCGAGAAGTGGGGTCACGGGCTGAGACCCCTGGCCTCGAGCACTCTAAGGCATTAATTCCTGGCTTCAACAAAAAACTGTCAGAATTGATGCTTACTGTGGGTAGGAACCAACTAAGGATCCAAAGACCAGAAGCCTAACTGGGCACTGCAAGCTCAACAAACACCTCAACAGGATAAGTAGCATAAGGACTTACAGATTTTGCAAGGAGAAGGATAAGACACCTGTCTACCTTTTTCTTGACTGTCCTGCACTACTTCAGAGCAGGAACAGGCACTTTGGGCGCTACGAATGCTCCGCAGAGGATATTCGTAACACCAACCCCAATCACATCGTTCTATTTATGAGCAGCATTGCTTTGGGGACGGTGCTCTGATGCAAAGCAGTCACAATAGATACTTAAGGGCCACGGTCCTTCGACGAGGAAAAAAAACTAAATAAGTGAAACTTACAGGAATTTGATAGCAATTGGATTTATCGTTAATGTAAACCCAGACTCGTAAATCGCCAGCGGCTTTAGGTGGCGTTGGTGCCGTAGTGTTCATGACTCGGGTGAGAATACTTCTTACGGCTGCCTCTCTTCTCATTTCCTCTTTTGTCGGTTCCCATATAGACTCGTAGTCGATTATGAGGTCACGCACCACATTTAATTCTTTAGTCGACCAAGCTGTTTGTAGATTTGTACTTGTCTAAAAAAAAATATTATATCATTAGGTAGAATTTTATGTTGTTTGTTTTTAGTGACGATAACTGAATGTTAATAATATTTAACTACAAAAGTGTAACGAGTTAATATAAGTTTTAATTTATTTACCACAGTTAAAAAGCATCAGCTTTAGTAATCATTTTTAATTAGGATCATTGCTAATATTTAAAACGAACTCCTAATCTAATCAAACTGATGGATTAGTATTTCGTCTGCAATTTAACTTGAAATAAAGGATAAAGTTTAACGGCAGGCGTTGACCTGCCTTGGTCATAACTAAGGTGGGAAAAGGTTTACCAGAGCAGCAGGCATGATTGTTGGAGCCCAGATGGCAGCAAGATTATAAGCACCCATTTTGTTAGCGTGGGACATTGTGTGAATAAAATGTAAGTGCGCAAATAACTTCTTCATTGTATTGTAAACGACCAGCTGTTGGGATGTTACTAGGCGTTTATATTCAACGCGACGTTCCGCATCATTCATATCTGAAATGTTATAATTTAGAATGAAAAAACAGTCACTAATACATTTTTCCTACATTTAACAAGCAAAACAAATTGTTTAAAAAAATATCAAACTTTTTTTAATTACCAGAAGCTGCTATGAACTCCGCACGTTGATCTTGCGGAATTAGTGATTCTGGTAAATCTCTGAAAAACCGTTTTAGAACTCCAGCTACGTCATGTTCCGAATGTTGTCCCGGGATTAGTTGTACCGACCACGCGTCTCGTCGGAACTTTGCGAGGAGCTCCGAGAGTACCACATTGCTTCCGGCACGACGGTATATACCGTCAGACAAACTTCCTGCAAATAATTATAGATAAAATGGTCGTTTCACTACTTATCGTTAGAGCTCCAGATATGTATGAAGCAGATAAAAATGTCTTGTCTGCAGTACCAATACTAAGGAAAGTAGTAGATTACTTTTAACAGACATTGGGGAACAGAATTTATTAAATATCACGACGTATTATATATACATATACTCGTGGATAGTCTATCCGGAACTTTATCATTCAAGGAACATACATGATTTTCATTCTTTACTATCCGGAATTTCTATCCGGAACTTTATCACTCAAGAAACACACATGATTTTCATTATTTACTAGTAAATGTATTTTTATTGAAAAACTAGTTTTTTGTTAAAATGAAAATTAGAAAACGAGATCCTATATAGACTTAAACAAATTCTATACGATTTAAACGAAGTTGAAACTAAATAACGCTTTGAGAAAAAGGAATAGGTTTTGGGTCTACTTAAAAGCCTCTTGACACTAAGCGGATTTGGTACGGAATGAAGCTTCGGCCAAACGTGCGCGTCGGGACGCGGTGCGGGAGCGTCTGCAAGGCGGGGTTTAATGTGCACAGCTGCGCGACTGCGGTGCAAACCGTAAGCGGTTAAAAGTAAGCTTTTATTTTGTTAGAACAGTCACTGATAGACTGAGAGCTGGCAGCAATAGCAATTTTTGAGTACATATTTGGGGTAAGGTGGGTAAGGCTGCGAAAATTGTCTGCAAAAACAGCTACTTAATTGAATTAATGTAGTTTATTTTTAAATCTTAAGAATATAATACAGAATGGAAAAAACTATCGAATAAGAAATTAACTTTCGAATATTTCTTGAATTTATATAGAGAAACACACTCATATATATTTCTTTAAAAACATATACCTAATAAAAGAAATAAATAAATACGTTTTCACAATGTCCCAAATTAGTATTTTAGGCATGCATAAATTGCCAACAACAACAAACAACGATGAATGTGGTGTGAAATTTTCATATTATAATTGTTTGCCGCCGCCAGCCGCCGGTCAACAGAACAAAACAGAGGTCGACCCAAGAAAAGGCACAACGACATAGATGGATGGAGATAACCAGTAACTTCTATGATGTGCCCATCGCAACAAACAAACTGGGACGGTTTTAATCTATACTAGTACATAAATATATGATTTAGATTATAGGTAAACTAAAAATTAAAAAACTAAAATAAATACTAACGATATACAGACTTAAAAAATAAAGTTATAAAAAGAAAAACTTTCGTCGTCGTCCCTATCTGGCAGGAGTACCCAGCAAACTGATAGCATTGCCCCGTTGGACGGCGATCGCTATCCGTTGTGCCAGGTAGCTTCTGACTCTGGGGTCTCGGGTGGCTTCCATAAGCGTTTTGGAAATCTCTCTAAAAAGCTTATGCGCCCCCGGACCCAACGGTTTTAATTAGTTGCGAATCTTATGGGTATTGAAGGATTTCCTTTGGAAAAGATTGTTTGTACTTTTTTTATTAAAAATATGCGTTGCGTCGATAATTGTTGTAACTTTAATTTTCAGGAATCGTTAGGTTTCCTTGCCCTAGATCATCCCGGGTCATGTGTTCGAATCCTAAATGAACTGAAACAAAGTCACGTAGCAATGTTTCTGGTTCACTATTGTGCATTCTCGAAAAAGTGGCAACTCTTGTTTAAAGAATAGTAGCTACCCCTGCATTGGAATAGCGGGTTTGATGATTTGTTAAGACAGCTGCTAGAAAATTTTTGACGTGACAACGTCTTATAATTCGATAGAGCTGGTTGCACGCACGAAAAAACATGACTCATGCGGCGTTACCTCGCTCTGAGGCGTTCCGTTTAAGGCTTGGAGTGCAA
>JAOTAV010082414.1:0-12338 GCA_026546445.1 Cyclargus thomasi | reverse complement strand
TGCATTCGCTTCGGTGGTGACCCCGAGGAGCACAATTATGGAGAATGATAAAGAATAAGATTTCTATTTTCAAATCAAAATTTCTTATTTTATTTTTGTTATTTATTTTAAGAGAAGATTTCTTTATATTTTTATAGATTTTTTTCAAGACTGGTTCATTCAAATCAAGAAAAAGAATAAGATTGAAAAACAAATCAAGTGAGTAACTAAGAGAAGAAACTATTCTTGTGCATTTGTTTAAAACCAAATCAATTACAAAATAACAAGCGCTATGAATTCTAAAGTATCTTAACATAAACAAACAAAACATTTTCTTTTTATATTAAATTGTGTTTCATAATTTAATTAAAATTAATTTTACCACAAATTACGTAATTTTAATTTAAAAATTTTAACAAAAATAATAATTTATTTTTTATTTCAAAAAAATATAAAATTATTTATGTTTTATATTTTTAAATCAGAAAATTTATTATTTAAATATTATAGTAAAAACATATGTGTTAATGTATAAAATCGTAAAGAAAAAACAAAAAATTTGTGTAAAAATTAAGAACATATTCGTTTTTAATAATTAACTGGTTTTAAAATATCTATAAAATCAGCGATAGCCTTTTTTATAGTAGCATACATAAATATTTTTTTAAAGAATACATTCATAGACGTTTATCAATATTTACTCACTTCAATTTAATCTCTGTGTTCATCAAATTCTAAATGTGTCTAATATTGTCAATATCATAAGTGTGATATATTATTTATATCTCTCTATGATCGTAATTTACTAATTTATGTGTGACATTAAGATTTTTTAGGAATGCAAAAAGCCCATATACATGTAAATATGACATGGATATCATTTTTTCCTGGTAGTCTTAGTAATCTCGCTAGCTTCTTATATTTTTATATTGAAGAGAAATATTTATTTCAGGTATTATCTATAGTCCTAAATCCATACAGTACCATTTTTAATTTTGTAAAACGTAACCACCCTTTTAGAAAGCATTGTCTCATTCATCTCTTAAATTATCTCATTTTTAATATGCTCATCGGCCGCAGTAGTATGAACTAATAAATAGCCCTTGAAGTTTTTACTTCACTTATAAATAGTATGAACATATATTCCTCTCGAATTACAAGTTGCCTTTGTTCATTATAACAATAATGTGATAAACGATTGCAAGTGTTGAGAGAATATTACCTTTGTGTTTCTTAGTGAAGTAAGATCTTGATGACTCGGTTTTAAAACCTATACATGATTTTTTTTCATGGCTTATCTTTATTTCTGCAAAGCTGCATCTTTATTACACTTGAAAAACATTTTTTTCTGTAACCATACTTTCATTACTTGAAACTGCAGAAACACTTCCTTTTTTCCAAATATTTCGAGGTTTATTTAAATTATTATTATAAAAGCAGAAAATCTATTTTGTATATAATAAAATAGTCACTTACTGTCGTAGTAAAAATCTGGAGAGCTGAAAACATAAAATTCAATAACAATTTATTAAATTTAAAAATATTAAAACCATCTCAAATTGCTTTTATATATGATTATATTCTTTTAAAAAATAATTTCTCTCGACAAATCTTTATAAAAATTAATTTTTTTTAAAAAGTAGTTAAGCTGACTTTATTTTAGAAATTTTAAAAGACAACCACAATTATAAATTAAAATAAAAGCTTAGAATCTTACCTACAAACTTTCTTGGTGTAATATCTGAAAATTTCATAAAAAATCAAAAAAATAATCTTATGATCAAATCATTTTATAAGATAAAAATGCTTAAAATTACTTCTACATTTCTCATTAAGTTTAAATCATTTTTAATAAAAAAATACTTCATTTTATTTTTACTTCATATCTTAATTATATTTTTCTATTTTTGTATTTTAATTGTAACCTAAGGCCAGTATAATTGAATTTTCATATATTAATGTATAACATTTAAATATAGCACTTTTTAAATTTAAGTCTGGCACAAAAATTGCACTTCAGAGCAATCAGATACAAAATATATACTACAAAAAAAAACAAAATATTAATCTATAATTATTTAGTTAAAATCAAAATTAAAGTTAATAAATAATTAATTGATTTGAATACCTTTAAATAATACAAAATTCAAATTAATGTTAAAAAGACTGTAATAATATTACCTACTGTTGAATTGGTGTCAGTTTTTATAAATACTGGATTCTTAAGAAAAGAACTTATTTGTAAAGCATGTAATTTTCTACCTAATTAGTTGGTTACTAAGGCGTGTAGATAAATTATTCTATTTCTTTTTGTTGCCTAGGGATGGGAAATCCATACGAAGATCTTTTAGCTATACTTTCTTTATAAGGATATTTATACCTAGTCGACGGAAACATACGGTAAAATATGTTTCCCATACTTAGGTATAGCTCAAGATACTGCGAGCCTTTCACCCGCTATAACCCAACCCCGTACACTCTATTGACTGCCTAAGTCTACCTGACCTTGCAGACTTTGGTTACAGGAAGTATTGATTTTCTTTTGCCTGGATGACAAAAGAGTAATTCGTTTTACTACAACCTCCTCAAGGTATTCTACTATTGCTAGTATATTCCCTTTCCGATCTTTTCGATATCTTTTGCTAAACTCTATCGTGTCGTCACATAACTCTCCTCCCAAGAGCCATAAGCTTGTAGTATATACTTACAAAAGCACATTTGTTTTTTAAATCTATTTATAAATAAATATTTTAAATTTAAACAATCAATACATAATGAGGAATATTTATTCTTTTGTAAAATCTTTTACATTTATTTTATTCTTGTTTTTATAAATTGTTTTATTTTTTAAATTTATTATGATTTTATGCAATTTAAGTTATAATTTTGTAAAAATTAAGTTAAAATTTTGTAATCATTGAGGAATAACTATGTATTTCTGATAACATTGTGCTATTGTAACAATTGTGCTTTGTTGCACTAATTTACAAATAAACAAGTATTTTCATTTTATCTATACTTTAAAAAACAATTTATAATGCAATTATAATCCTTTTGTAAGAGTAAAGTTCTGTCTATTTGAGCTATTTTAATTTTAATATCATTTTGAAAGTTGTATCTAATTTAACGATATTTGTGCTTGCAAGGTATCAGCCCACGTATTAAATTAAAAAATTTTTCTTAGAAATCTAAACACTTTTATTTTATTTGTAAGATTTGTTTGATTTTTCATGTTTAGAAATTAAAGATTCATTGTTTTTTATTTTAAACTTCTTAAGTTAGGATTAAAATTTATTTATAAGAAACTAATAGAATTTATAGGATGATTTAAAACCTCTAGAATTTGAAGTTTTCGGGTCTAACATCTCTATTTATTTGTTTAGTTATATTGTATATCATAAAAACATCCCTTATTTGTTTTCCTAATCTAAAGATATTAAATTGATCATCACAGAATAAAACTGTAAACGACGTTTTAATGGCATAAAAGTATGTGTCATGTAATTTTGCATTTGAAGAATTTATCACAACATATCATATAAATTTTCTTGAAGGTGTGTCTACTGCAAAAACTTTATTATGTTTTAATAAAAATTATTAATACGAAAAATAAAATCTAAAATTTATATCAAACGTTTTTGAGCCAAAAAAAAATTTTTGAAAAAAAAAACTAAAATTAGAATGTATACGTAATATTTAGAATTAATGTTTTCTAAAAGAAAAGTAATTAAAAAGAATTGTTTAGATGGAAAGAAACGCAAACTCATAAATTTATGCAAGAAATTTACAAAAAATATGCACTAAATCAAGATCGTATTTGTAAAAAATTTAGATTTATTAAGTAAATAGATTACCTAAGATTATTTTGACTATATAAGTAAACTATTTTTTTTGTTCAGATTATAGGCAAAAGAATGACAAGTGCGTGTTTACTGATTCAAAACAATTACTTTAACCAATATTTTTGAATACATTTTTGATTCTTGATATTTTATTTAAAGAATCAAAAGGGTGTGAAAAACATGGCTATTTTTATAAAAAATTTTTAACATACAAGTAAAGAAAAATAAAAATTAAACGTTTAAATCCGACAAGCATTTGTATTTATTATTGTTATTTGTAACCTATTTGTATTAAATAATTATGAAATTCGCATAAAATCTTACATTAAGAATGCACATGTAATAACAAAAACGTAATGTATATACATATAAAAGTACATTTCATATTATTTTACGTTTCGGTTATAAAAATAAAATTAACAACTGCTGCATAAAAAAATATTCTTAAAAATATAATATGCAGAGTGCTGTTTTAAATAACTTTTATAACTAAAACAACAGGTAAAATATGTGCTGGTCTGTACTTTTTAAAACGGTAACTATCTTGAATCTAAAAAAATAAACAATTTAATTTAGATTTGAATATATATTATTTTAAATTTAATATAGTTTTAAAGATTGTAAAATCAGACGTGAAAAAAGTATAATGAATTTTAAATTATAACAACTAAGCCAAGCATAAATAAAAGTTACATATTACAGTAAATTTTGAATAAAAAATAATATATTTTGGCTTTTAAAAAAAGCATATTTAATTAGTTTTGCTCCTCTTAAATAATGGTTATAATTTAAATAGTTTGCGCTATAAAGGATGTGAATCAAAAATTACAAGTCGATTGAAAATAATTACATTATTTTTAACGACATATAGCAGAATTTTAAAAATAAAAAAAATTTACCTTGTAAATGTAAAAAGCAATCTAATTTATTAAAATATTCTAAAAAAATAATTATGAGGATTAGTAAGAGTAAGTAGGTTTGTTTCTTGCAGTTTTTATCCTGAAAAAAAATCTAATTTCTAAAAAACATGAATTTGTAGAGAATTATAAATATCTAACCAGATTTAAATACTTGCACTGTTTTTTATAAAATAAAAATAATAATTACAAATGAAATATTTATACTTTACAATACTTTTTAATTCAGTAAAAAGGGTTAAAAAGAGTTCTTTTGTAGAAGGTAAGCAATGAATAATTTTAATTGAAAATTAACGATTATATAGAAATGATAATTCAAAGATTAGTTTCATTTTTTGTATATTTATATATCTAAACCCTTACAACCACCTGTTTTTCTTGATAAAGTTGGGTCTTAATATTGTAATTTCCAATAAACAAAACCTAACATATTTATTGCAATTTTGACAGAATAAATTTAAAATTTATATATACAAAAGATTGTAGACCATATAACTATAACCACGTTTATTATGTTTTTGTTAAATTTTAAGGTTTTTGTAGATTTATAAACACTAATAAATAGACTTAATGGTTATAAAACCTTGTTTAGCATGACAACATCTAAAAAAGAAATTTTTATGGCCTTATTATAGTTTTATTTAGAACATGTTAGATTTAAATGTTTAAGGAACTAAATTAAAAATATTTTATTGCTTAAGATACAAATATTTATCATTTTTTAAGAGAGAATAAATAATTTAAACAATTACAAAACTGTTCCAAAAAGTATAAATGAATTTGAAAATAAATTATATAAAAGCTAAATAGTCAAATAGTTTCTAATGTTAAATAATTTAAAAATTTTATAATCGATTGGAATAATTTCTTTTTATTAATGCATTTGTTTCACAAAATTATAAAAATCAATTGTATAAATAAATAATTGATAGTGTTTTAGATAAATTTTGAAGAATAATTATGTAAATCATAATTATTAACAAATATAGATAGCTTAAACTATAAGAAAATATAAAAATCAGTGTGTAATCAATAATATTGTTATTTGTGTATTTTCGATCTATATAAAAGGTTCAAAACTTGAACTTATATAATTTGATCTTGTTTTATATTATTCTTATAAAATATAATTGAATTTAACTTCATAAATAAATAAACTAATTTATATTCTAATAAAAAGAGTTTTTTTAATTTTATAAACAAAAGATAAAAAAACACTATAGAATGGTAAATTTTATTTTATTGTTTAATCTGAATTTGTAATATTAATAAGTAAGAGGTTTTAATAAAAATTGCAGAAATATAAATATAATTACTATAAATAAAATATTTAAAAACTTTAAACATAATATTATCATTTTTAAAGTTATTATAACAAAGATAAAATAAAACAAAAGGACTTGAAAAGTCTTAACCTGCCGAAAAATAGATCAACAAAATATTAGTAAATTTTAAAAAATAGATTTTAGTAAACATTTTCAACGTCTTTTTATAGAAAATGTCAAAAGAATTTGTAGACGTTTTATTTTAACTTAGAAATTTAAGTATAATATTAAAATTCTCAATTTTATTTATTTATTTTTATTGTGAAGATATTGTAGCAATATATATTAAAACAGAATAAATAGGTTCCTAATAAAAATGATTTACGCGTATAGTTGCATGTTTAACTTTGTTCTTATCATTTTTTAACTTTATTTCTCAAGTCAAAAATTGTTTATGCATTTTCTTTTAGTATTAATCGTGTGTTTACATTTATATTTGAAAATTGTCTCGAAAAATGCTTATAATATCGTGTCTAATCATATGTTGTTCTTAAAACTCTATTTAAGTTTTAACTAAAAAATTAATTCAATTAATATGATTTTTTGAATTTTAAATTTAATATATACTAGAAAGTTTAAAATCACGAGTTTTGATGCATTTAAAAAATCCGATAAAAATATTTTGAAAAGTTTGTGTTTTTAATCGTAAAAAGAAATATATGTATCATTTATATAAAAATATAAAAACTACTTATTGACAATGCTGATCCTTGTAAAAAAATCAACCCCCTGTATTGTCTTTTTATTATGTAAAAAAACTCTCAAAAATATGCCGAGACTAGTCGCTAAATGCATTCAACGACTTTTATTCTACAAATTAAAACAATGCTCAAGAAAATTCGTAAAAATGTTTAACAAACAAAAAAACTAGTAATAAAGCTAAAAGCATTGAACTTTCTTATGACTATATTGATCAAAATAAATTTCGGAGGATCATAGCTATATGGATTGAAATTAGAAACAATTTAACATATATTAATGTTTTTACAAAACTCAGATTCCAAAATTAGATTTTTTTTCGAGATGTATGCCATATTAATAAAAAATACTGCTTGTTTTTTTTTTGTAAGCTTAAAGTTGTTTATGTATCTTTGAATTAGCCAGCTTGAAAAATTTTTGGTGTTATATCGGTACCATCATAATATATTGATTAAAGAGGAATTCGTATATTTTTCTAGTAATTCGTTTTAGCATTTTATAAACACTATAAAGTTAGGTAAAATGTTATAAAATATTGTTAAAATAGAAGAGTGATAATAATGTTATTATAAAAACAAAACAATTTTCCGTGTTTATTTTGTGTCAGGGAATTGTAATTAAGGTACCTGTCAACAATGACGTTACTTTCAATATATGTTCTCGACCTGAAGAAGAAATAATGATTGAAATTAAATAAAATGGTTTCTAAAAATGTTTATAGTTTAAATATCTTATCTAAAGACAATCATGGTAACAATGGTGACCGAAGAAATGAAGCAGTTGATGATACTGAACAGCCAAATGTATTCGAAGATACGTTTGGAAAAATGGGACCAGAAGGCGATAAAATTATGAAAATGTTAAAAACACTCACGAAATCTAGTATTAGATTCCAATCATTTAGAGGATTTATAAGAGAAAATCTTAAAGAATGAATATAACAATTTGAGCTAGTGCAGAGTGAGTGGTCTGATACTAAGTTATTGGCTAGAGTCAGAAGTTGTCTAAAGGTAGAGTGTTAAAATAGTTTGAGGCTTTACTAGATGACTAATAAAATGCTGGAAAGACTTTAAGAACGCTTTAAAGAAAGCTTCTTGCAACAGAGAAATCTTTTGAAGAAGGGAACTTTGAATCAGTAAAATGTTTAATAGATGGTTTAGGAAATTTCGATTTCGATGAATGTTTTATAGGATTAAAATTCTAAATAAGAATGCGGAATATCATTCCATCATATAAGATTAAAAATTATAAAATTTTTTCCATTCATTTTAAAAGATAAAGTTGAATCTGTTGTAGATTGGGATAAAATATTTGAAATATGTGAAAAATATAACCGTAGAAAAAGGTTTGAAAATAGTAAGAAAGATGTTAAAAAAAGAATACCAGAATATCGGCGAGAACAAGGATAGAAATATTAAATGTTTATCTGTTTAGGCGATCACTATGCATCTAGCTGCCAACAAAAAAAACAAAATAAAAAAATTTTATCAAACAAAAAATGAATGTACCTCATAAAAAAACAAATAATGTTGTACAAAATGTATAGTAAAATAAAAAATCAATTTAATTCTAAGGAAAAAAATAGAGCAACAGTAAGGTATCTAATAGTAAAATTAAACAAAAATTTATATGTTGTTTAGTAACAACCGGGCATCTCATAACTTTATTTCTCGGAGAATTGTTAAGAAAAAATAACTTAAGTTAAAGAGAAAGATCTTAAAATAAGAACGGCAACTCAAAAAGAAAAAATGAGCGGAGAGGTAAAAGGAGAATTATCATTTGATGGGCACAAAACATGAGCGTTAAATTTCAGTTGGTAAAGAATTTGATAGAGAATATAATCATAGGCATGGATTTCTAATCAAGTGCACACGCTGAAATTGACTTACTGAATAATAATATTTTTTGTGTGGGATGCCTCATAAATTAGGGAATAATAAAACTCTATGTATTGTAACACAGGAATTATCTATAAAATCTAATGAAATGAAATCTATTAATTGTTTATTTCATAATTTTGGTGTAATAGTTCCTGAAGCTATTAAAAAATTAGTAATTATTAATAATGTAGTAACTGAAGGATTGTGTAAAATACCAGTTTTTAACGCAGGAAAGTATACAGTTAAACTGAAAATAAATGATGAACTGGGTTGTTTAATGGCAATACATGAAGCTGATACAAAAAATCATGAATTAGTAGACCAAAATAACGATTTTAAAGTATCTGATGACAAGAATATAAAAAGATTGATGACAGAATATCAAAACAAACTGGGCGAAAAACTTATGGGATATTCAAAAGTATCACATAAGATAAAAATTCCAGTCGAGACCAAGCCAATATATAAGCGTAACTATAGGCTAAATTCAAGTAAATTAGAATTTGTGAAAAATAAGGTAAATGAGTATTTGAAAAAAGAGATAGTAGAAGAGTCGGTATCACCTTGGGATTTTCCTATAGTAGTAGTATCTAATGGGAAAAAATTGAGAATGTGTATTGATTTCAGGGAACTTAATAAGATAAGTTTAAAGGAAATTTGCCCACCTCCCCTTATTTCTGAATGTATAGATGAACTGGCTACAGCAAAAGTATTTACTAAGTGGGATTTAAAGAACGGATACTTCCATGTTCTTATGGATGAAGGATCTAAACAGTTAACGGTATTTACAACGCCCATAGGGAAATTTCAATTTAGGAAAATGCCATTTGGTTTTACTTCTGCACCCAGCACATTTCAAATGATCATGTATGATATAATCAGAAAGGTAATTAGAAAGTTTGTCATGGTTTATATGGACGACATAATTGTTTATTCTAACAACTATGAAGAGCATTGATGCACTTAGAAGATGTTTTAAGAATACTAGGAGAAAATAATTTGCAATTAAATTACGCTAAATGCTTGTTTTGTAAGGATGAAATTGAATTTTTAGAATTTGTGATTAGGGGGGGGGAAATTACTACCCGGATCCCAACAAATTTGTAAAAATTGATAAAAACTCAAAATAAAGAATATAAAAGAATTAGAAAGAGTAGTTGGCTTCATATCATATTATCGGCAATTTGTAAGAAATTTTGCTGAGAAAACAAAAGTATTATACGAAATTATAAACGGGAATTTCCAGTTAAATGAGAACGTCAAGGCTATGGTTAGAAACATGGTAAAAGAAATCCTAAATTGCCAAGCAACGACATATATCTGATCAAACAAAATCTTTTATAATAGAATCGGATGCTCGGATGTGGCCTTTGGTTCGGTTTTAAAGCAAAAAGTATATACAAAAGAGAAAATAATAAAGTTCGCTAGCAGACTTCTAAAAGGTGCGGAATTAAATTATAGCACGGCCGAAAAGTATCTTTAAGAAATTGTTTTCGGTATAAAGAAGTTTGAAGCATATTTAGGAAATAAATTCTTAATAAGAACAGACCATAAACCATTAGTTTAGTTAAAGAATATAAAGAATCTTATAAGGCGTATTGCACGCTGGATTATGTTTTTAAATAGTTATGATTATGAAGTTAGTTATATTGAACGACATAAAAATATCACTTCGGATTTTTTGTCAAGAATGAGTCTGATAGCACAAGATAGTTCAAACATAAAATACAAAGAATAAAAAAAGATAATAGAAGAAACTCGTGAAGCTACCGGAATGCAGGTGGAGACGCAACTTATTTTTTCTAAAAGAAAACTATAATTTTAAGAACATGTATAGGTTAACGGAGGAAGTTGTAAGAAATTGTTTTAAATGCAATCAGTGGAGACCTCAAAAACAGTTTAAAATTCGACATTTTCTGTCGATAAAGTTTTCAACAAATAGGAATAGACATAATTGGTCCACTGCCCAGAACTAGAGGGGCAAACAGATATATGGTTGCGGCAACAGATTACGCCACAAGATGGTGTGAGGTCAAAGCTATTAAAGAAAAGAGCGCAAAAGAAGTAGTTATATTTTTAATTAAAAGTGTATCTTATAGGATGAATCACCAGAACTCATTAAAGCTGACCAAGGTAAATAATTTATATTGAAGTTTGTGAAATCAGTAACAGAATTATGTAAATCAAAGATTTCTAATTTGACCCCATACAACCCAAGCGCAAATAGACGAGCAGAAAGAACCAATAAATTGCTTCTTACTCGCTTGTGCAAAGTGGTTAACGGACACCAAAATGACTGGGACAATTTCTTAGATAGAGTAGTGTTTTCTTATCTCATAACTCCTATATTGAAAATAAACAAATCTCTATTTGAACTTTTATATGGGAGAAAGTCTATAGTAAATAACAGAATGGAATACCTTGGTTTTATACAATCGATGATTTCTTTGACTTAGAATTCCTTGAAGAAAGGTTAGAAATTCAAAAGAAAAACGAAGAAGATTTAAAAGTACAATGAAACATATAAGGAGAGAATAAGCAAACAAAATTTATTAAAACATAGCTATGAAGACATCAATGTTGGAGATATAGTTCTTGTAAAAAGACAGTTACCTAATAATAAGTTGCAATCGAAATTTTACAGACCATTTATAGTATTAGAAAAAAAATTCGCAACTTATATTTTCGGGTCTTTAGAAGAAGATTTTACGATGACCCTTAACAGAAAAAGTATTGTAAAGCTCAAAAAGGACAATGACATTGAGTTTAAGTTGATGGTTGAGGAGAACGACACTGATTTTAAACAGGGAGGAATGTGTCAGGAAACAGTAATTAAGGTAAACTTACCTGTCAGCAATGACGTTAATTTCATTATATGTGTTCGACTTGAAGAACATATAAAGGATAAATAAGGATTGAAAATAAATAAAATGGTTTCTAAAAATGTTTATAGTTTTAATATTTTATTAAAAGATGATCATGGTAACATATTTTAAATGTTTTTACGCCTATAAACTTTTCTAAATGTATTGTAATTTTTAAATGATTTAAAAGAGCATTAAAAGAATAATTTATACATAATTTCTTCAAAATTTTTTTATTTATAGGTTTTTTAATGATATTGTATGTATTTTGAAGTTTTTGCATAATTTTTGTCCCTACATATTTCATTCGACACTGAATGGGAAAATAATTTTAATTAGGTTCAAAAAATTTATTAAATAGACTTATCCGAACTCTATATATGATGAAAAAGGATATTTATATTTGTAAATATAAAACTTATATTCATATAAATTTAAACTTAAACTTAAGGCCTGTCCTTAGTTTTTGATATTATTGTGATCATAAATCACAACTAAAGGATTTATCTTTAGTTTTTCTAGAAGAATTAAAGAATAAATAAAATTAAATAAATAACCCATATGCTACCATCTTTTAAAAATTATAAACAAAATAAAAACAAAAGGTTTACTCACGTGACCGGGAGTCACGACAATATATTAAAATTAAGTTTGTATATATTAAAGTTCTATTATATTAAAAATAGGATTTAATATAATAAAACTAAATATATTTGATAAAATAATAATTCTTGTTTAAATGAAGATTGATTTTATATTTTAATTTATTTGATTCTAGACGACGAAAAAGTAGAAAAATCTTATGTTTATAACAAAAATTGGATATTAAATA
>JAOTAV010082403.1:0-12338 GCA_026546445.1 Cyclargus thomasi | reverse complement strand
AAAACTTCGCTGTCCTTTACGAAGACGATTACGGTTAGTATCATTGGGCCCATGTCATTGCATATTATTTTTATTAACAATTACATTTTGCCCGCTATTTCGCTGCCTCGATTTAGTTTATCGCGCGGCATCCGTTTTTATTTTCGAAAAAGAAACCAGCATATTCAGCAGTTTAACCATTAACCGTCAGACAGACATTATAATGATATATACGATTCCGTATAACATTTTTTTTTCGGTAAAAAGCATGGTTATTGTAATACAAAAAAAATAAGCTTGCGTTGCCTCAAAATTGCTTGGCAACAATACTGAGGTACTCATAGTAAATACTAGAGCCTGTTATAGTTAACACTATCAAGTTTGAACTGCTGCTTTTTAAAATGCTTTCTATTGTGATTTTACTCAAGATTTGCGGTATAATTCATTAACCCTGCGTCAAAAAATTTGTCATTTCAAAACAAAGTGTTGTGTTTTGACTTTGTGGTTGACAATCTCGGTTTGTGTAGAAATTTGACAGAGGGTTAATGATCCTTATAAGTTTGTTTATAAAAATACATATTAACGTATCGTGCAACATGCATTACATACATTTATTTAATTAAACTCTATACTATACTTAATACCCAGGAGAGCCTCTAGAGTCTAGCCGATGCGTTTTCTTTATAATTATTTTTATAAACGCCTATAGAAATATGAGTCGTAAGCTCATGTTAATTCCATACATTTTGAAGGGTAGTCTTTAATTATTGTAGACGCGAGAAAGATAAAAAAAAGTAATTAAAGACTTAAAACCTAACGAGCTAATTGAATCTTTGATTAACTTCTAATTAACTGTACATTATGTCATAACTTAAAATTATGCCTTGAAATGATTACAATACTAATTAACGTTTTCCAGGTCTAATGAGAATACAAAAAATATTAGCCGAGTACACGGAGCAGTTTCCAATTACCGTTCGAAAATTAGATCCCAATGTTGATAATTACATGGTAAGTTTTGCAATTTCCGACTCATTAATTTTATTACCATTTCAATAATATTTCCACTAATTATGATATTATCTTTTACACAAAATATTATGTGGCTGTACCTGGCGGCTATACTAATTCATGTGAAAGCTATAATATATTACCAATCTATTTGGTTTTATTACTTTTACTAGCTTTTGCCCGCGGCTTCGCTTGTTTGAAATTGGAAAATTGCCAAAAATTAAATTATTTCATAAACGATATGATTTTTCAAAACTAAATGCTACCATTCGTTGAACTACGTCTATGCCAAAAATTAAAAGTATATTGGTTGCTGTGTAATGGCATAACGGAAGGACAAAGAAACATACACTTTCCATTTTTAGGATTGAGAGTACACTAAATATAATATAAACATATTATGCCTTATAATATAAAATATATCTCCATTTAGAATATATCCGTATTCGCTCTGTGGTCCAATTGCTTACAGCGCGGCCCCTGGGAGTAATTGTGTTAGGTTCGATTACCGCAATATAAAAGTTTTTGCAATAAAATAAAATAAATCTAATAAAAAGGAAAATACATGATCGCTAGATTATCTGGCAAAATTTACACGCATCCTCCCTGATGCGTGTGAAACAAAATTTATTTATGCTAATTATTACTATAATTGTAGACTAAAAGATATACAGAATGATCTCTCAATTCTGTTGAGAATTAATAAGTAAAATATTGGCGATTTAAGTTCCAGACTCATCTCTTTCTCTCAAAACGTAATTTAGTATGAACTTTGTATGCAGCTTATAGACTTTGACGTCACAATCAATATCGGATGTCTCTTTCTAACTGACTACTTTAAAGGCTTGTAACTTTGTTGTTTTCAATTCTATCAATAAACTGATTGGATTACATCGTTTTTCAACAACGATAAATTTGTTTTAAGAAAAAAAAATCATGCATATTCCCTATTAAGATGATCGATGCCTTGGATGCTGGATTATGAGAGTAAAAGAATTGAGTGTGTCTTTGTGAACAGCGCCCACATTCGGGCTCTTTGAATTTACTTGAACTGGCCCGTTTTAAATGAAACCGGCCACTACACTCACGGCTACTCAAAATTCTATTTTCAAGGTGTTCAAAAGCTTGTACGAGTTTAAGGAGTATCGCATCATATTGGATTGTCACGTGGATCGAGTTATCAAATACCTCAACGAAGCCCGGGCGGTCCACATGGTCAACCACTATCAGGTAGATATATGTGTTTTATAGCAGAGGTGAGGTTTCATGGCTGTTTTTCTATATCCGGTAGGTACTGTCAGAGAACTGATTTAAAGTTAAAGCGGCTACGTCTAACCATAGAGAAATTATACCAATAATTTGTCTATGGTCTAACCTAATCGAATTAATAATTTTACATAAAATTGTCACAACCCGCCCGATCGAGGTTTGCCTACGATCTGACTGTGGATCAATTTATTTGATCAACTTGATTGCCATATCGATAATTTGAATAATTAGAAAGATTTTGTTTAGTTGAGTTCATAGTAACTGTTGGGCTGCTTGTGACTGTGCACAAAATCGAATACTAATTGTTCGGCGTCAGAGGGTTTCACATCCAAATTACGCAGAACAGCCATATGAATATGAATCAACTTCTTAAATAGTACCTTACTAATAAATATTAATTCTCGGTGATATTTAGGTATAGTTATGTACGTTTTTTCTTTTATTTATTATTTTCTTTTGATATGGCTGTTAACCTATTTATTGTTTGATTTGTATAATGTATAAGTTGTTGATTAAACGGCGATTTTATTTATTTAAATGTTCCCATTCTTTCAGCATTACATTCTGGTATCAATGGATGCTACGACTGTCGCAAAGGACCTCCTGCCGTTCCAGTCCAACATCACTTGGCTCAGCCTTACGGATTTCGACCAGCTGCAAGACGCTCAGCACTTCCTCGCCCCCCGTGTTGCCAGGTGGTTCCACTGGTCACCTGAAAACACTGACTCACCCCCGGTCACCAATATTAAGGTTAGTTTATTGCAGCCACAACAAAGTTGGGTGTGTGTGTGTGTTTTTAGTTTAGGTTTCAAACTAGTATAATATTGTGATCATCACTCAAAAATGAATGTAATTTATAATTAACTAGCTGTCCCGTGTTCACTTAATTAGGCCTTTAACATTTCAAAGACATTGCTGCATCCGATTCTCAGAGTGAGTTCGACCTCTATATATTTGAATAATCATTTGGTAAAGCCGTTTCGAAACATTGAATTAACTAACATTAAGAGACGAGAACTTTATAAAGATAAATACCTTATTAATATTTAACATTCGGAGAAACAGACATTGAAAATTTGTTGCCATTAGGATTTAGGGCTGATGAAAAGCTTTTGAGAACGGCTTCGACTTTGATTTGGGAATGTTTTGTATTCTAGGAAGAAGCTCTATTGATGAACGACGTGGCGAATCACGTTCTGAAGTCCTTACAGAGGGTCGAGGCAAAACACGGCATAGAGAAGCCCCGGAGCAACTTGTGTGACAAAGACCCGGAACCATGGGAGTACGGAGCGCTACTACAGGACGAGATATTGAAGGTTTGGTGTATAAAATAGTTTTTAATTTTAAGAAGATTATATATGACTGTTACATTAATAACATTTTATTGGCATAAATGCGCATTTCAATGAGTGCGTGTATGTGTCATCTCCTAAATATTCCCTAGACGATCATGTAGCATGACTGATGACAGCTGATCAGAGTATATATGGAGAATGCAGATATCTCCAACCCAATCCCCGATTTGATTACTACGAAATAAGCTGTTACTTTTAGAAAAATTTGTTTAATTGATGAGTATTGATTATAAATAGGCAAACGTCGGTATTACCACAACAACCCTAAGACTATAGGTAATTAAATCGCGTATTGTGTCAAAGATAGCCAAATTCTTTAATGTATACCAACTGACGTAACGTCATACTTGTCGAGCTACATAACCGTATAGGGATTACTTAATTTCGGATGTTATTCAAAATTCGAACACCATATTTCCAGACACAAACCATGGGTGTGACGGGCAACATTGAGTTTAATAGCAGAGGCCGTCGTGTAAACTACACCCTCAACGTGAACGAGATCCGGGTGTCGGAGAGAGAGACGGTGGGGTACTGGGAGTCGGCCGTCGGCGGAGACATTATTGACACCAGGCAGAATATGGAGGCTAGAGGCACACAGACCACGAGCAAGCATTTTATTGTGAGATTTTTGATACATAAAATATAATTTAGACCCATCAAAGGTAGTCTTCCGCCGTCACTACTGTGTCGCTGTGACAGAATAAGCTTAAGATGTACAAGGTATTTGAAAAAAGAATAAAATATATGGAAGCGACACTAATTAGCGGCATAGTAGTTATGATTTTATAGTTTAATAGATTTTTTTTTATTTTGCGAGTGAGATCAAACCGTTCCGAAAAGTTGGATTTATATTTTGAGTATATTTGCAGGTTATATCCCGGAAGGAGAAGCCGTATTTTTACGATAGAATCAAGTGTCCCGAAAACGACGAAACGTGTGTTGAGGAGACTGCGGATGAAAAATATGAAGGTTTCTCCGTGGACCTTGTCAAGGAAATCTTCGTTAGGCTGAGAGCCCGGAATTTCAACTACACGTACTCGTTCCTGCACGAAGAGGACAAGGGATACGGGAAATATGATGAAAAGACGAAGAAATGGAACGGACTTATTGGTGATTTGTTGGACAAGGTATGTTGTTTTTGTAAATAATTATGTAAATTGCATTTTAAAGGTTTGATTCATTGAGGCTGTACACAAGCTATATCTGGCGAGAGTCTCGTGGCGAGACTTTCGCAAGCGGCTGACATGCGAGACGAGCCGAGTGCAACTCTTTACACTCGCACTCGGGCGGTCTCGCTGTGTCTCGGCGAAAGAGTACAGCCTGGCCCTCAAAGTTCTGAATGTCATTACTCCTCTTTGCGTGAACTTTGTGTGCGCACGCCATTGAATAAAAAATTTCACAATCAAAATTTATGTAGTATCCTACGGGAACATATAAAATAAGTATAAAGTATATTATTATCATCATAGTCAATCAAAATCCGTTTAGTAGATTCGGCGTTATCGACAGACAAACATCTTAACAAAAATACTTTTACATGTACAATAATACTCATATAAATAGACCTAAATAAAGACTTAAATAAAACGGTGTAATAAAGGTAATTATATAAATATTTATCAACCTACTTATGACACTGGTTGTATAACAATGCAACTGTTGTGTTACATTTTAAATATAACATCCTTGAGACGGCCGTAACGTAAACTGTAAGGCTTAATCTAGGATAATCACTTTTTATTATAATTACATTTTTCTTCTCTTTTTACATTAATAAATGCATGTGTTGTATTTTTTTTTCTCCATTTTTCTAATTTGATTATATTAGTTTTATAAAAGTGTATGTTTTGCATGATATTGTTAAATAAATGTTTATTATTAATAATAATGACTCTGGATTCAACCCAAACCAATATTGTGTATATAGTGGTATTCGTTTGGGCAGTGAAAAAAAATTAATATTTTAAATAAATAAAAAATATACTAGAGGTCGCCCTGTGAAAAATTAATATTCGGCCCTAAATTTTAATTAAAAATTGAGCTTTTCTATAAAGAAGCTATAAAAAATACAATCTTTTAAAAGTGATATTGGTATTCCACGCTCCTGCTCCATATCAACTATAACTGGGGAAAATTTTATGCTTTCACATCTACGCGTCTTTAATGTATATTAGTTTCGATTTAATGCTCCCGTGGATTTCACCTAAAGTAAATCTTAATATGACCTTGTTTATAACAAGATATATATTTTTTATAAACTCTCCGAATATATTTTAATAAAAAAATGGGATAAAGAGCAAACGGGTCACCTGATCAGAAGAGTTTCAGGTGCGTTGCCGGCTTTTAAAAGGGAATAAGCTCTCTTCTTGATTAAAAGTTTGTATGGCCGGGAGATACTGCTGACACATTTAACGTTTAATTTCAGAAAGCAGACTTAGCAGTATGTGACTTGACGATCACAGAAGAGAGGAAGAAGGTGGTGGATTTCTCGGTGCCGTTTATGACTCTGGGCATAAGTATCCTCTACACCAAAGACAGGAAGGTGACACCTGGTGTGTTCTCTTTCCTGTACCCGTACACCTTTGAGGTCTGGATGTACACGGCTACGGCTTATTGTGTCGTCTCTATAGTTCTCTTCGTTTGTTCGAGGTAAGGGTTCCAGTTAAGGGGAACACAGGCGTCAACAGCCTTGATCGTACTTTCGGAGTCTCAAAAATCTACCCCCGCTAACGGAAAATAATTAATATACAATTAATAAGAACAAGAAACAAGAATTCCTCCTTAGGATAGTATAACTTATATTGTATTGTATAAAAAAATCGTGTTACTTAATCGGTTAGTTTTGTCGTTTATACAGTTATTTTAAAAAAATCGATGTCCATGGTACATTTTTTCTGATAAGCTTAAAATTCATTCTTTCATTTCTCGCTAGTAATAAAAGAATGAATATCATTCTATAATATATTGTCATCTCTATGTCGTCATCATCTTTAAGATCCTCATTTGAAATATGGCCCAGGTATCTGAATTTTGACACTATTTTAAGCGCAGACCCATTTATGGTGACAGGTAAAATATGCATTTATTTTACCCGCTTTAAGCACCAAAAGTTCAGCTTTTCCGACGTTATATTTAAGGCCATGTGCACTCGCGTAGGTCTCGCAAATGAATAAAAGTCTTCTGAGCGCTTAATTGAGGGGCCGAGCAGAACCATGTCGTCCGCATAAGTGATGCTGTTCCTCTGATGCTCAGCTCCTCAATCACATCGTTGATGTATTTACTATAAAAATATTAATATAATAAAAAAAATAATAATAATGTTTAACTACTCAAAGGTCCTTTTGAAATACTCAAAGGCTGTAAGGCGTTATAAATTATTTATTCCAACTTTCAGATGGTGCTCTTACAAGCCTTATTTTAAGAGTCACATACATTTGACAATATCTTTTTCTTAACATGAAAAGGTAGCAATATTCGGCCTAACAAATAATTTCACATCAATCAGATTAGTCCGCAATTAATAAATTTTTATTCGATTGCTTGGTGCAATCTTCATAACCTTAATTTCAGAGTAATTAATTGCAAAGCAATTAGATTACATTGCTCGCAAACTACTTGGAAATCGGATTAATAATTAGATTATCGAGTATTGTATTTGTGCCTCTCTCTGCCTCTGGCCCATGTTTAAGCCTTTATATCAATTTGATTTAAGATTATTTAAAACATGATAATGCATTATATGAAATCCTTAAACTTTATGGTACTACATTTAGGAATCAACGTACAGCCTAAACCACTGATCGTAGAAACATAAAATTTCAACACGCGTGATACATGAATTCTTGCGCAACGGAGCTGCGGGCATCATCTAGATTCTAGTAGTTTATATAAAGCCAACACCGGCGACCCATATGACTCGCGACCAGCGTTCATCATATTAATTCTCTGATATTTTGATTGTCTGTTAGCAGCGGCAATCGATCAGTAGATTTTTTGTTGGATTTTTCTAATTGTCCTGCCAAAAAATAGCTTTACAGAAACTTAACATATAACCCGCGCGACTTAACTGGAAACCTGGCTGTAAACGTCTACCCCCTCTTACTTCCCCGCGCAGCAACTCGCTCTCTCCTCGCTAATAGACGCGGATTAGCGTTAGCATAAAAAAATCAGGGCGAAAATTTAAAGTATTTATGTTGCTGTTGCTCCTAAACGGCTGGAGCGATTTTAATATTTGTTATGTAATTAATGTAACACTATGAAATGATTAAAATAATTTGTACAGGTGCATAACAATTTATATATTATGATTTTTTTATAATTCATAAATATTGATTTAATTTTTAAATATAAAAAATTATATATACAAAATTTGCCGTCAGTACAGCAAGGCTAGCATAGCGTCAGTAGACATGCGAAAGTATTGACAAACTGACAGATGTTTGGGATAAACCGACAGATTTCCTTTGTAACGGATGTATGTATTACTTCAACGTCACTATGTCTATCTTGCTATAGAAAGAAACACTTTCTCGGTCGCTATGCTAAAGTCGCTGGTGTCAAGTTAAGTCGTGCGTTATTTTTAGAGATATTATAGAATAAATGTTTATTATTATTATACTAACTAATGTTCCCTTGCTTTGGGTTCGAGGACTTGATCTTAACTGGATGTCAGGACTTAGAATTAGTTTTAGGAGGCATAGGTTTCAGTCCATCATAGTTCATAATGTCCAGCAATCCTTCATACCTACATTTTTTATTCTTTACAATAGTTATTTATTTTGTTAACCGACTTCAAACTAAGGAGAAGGTTTCTCAATTGTATCGTATATTTAAGTTCTTTTTTTTATGTCAAAATCTATTAATGTTATAGCTTTTATCCAAAACATTATTCTATTCAATGTTTTTCGAATTTGTTCCAGAATATCACCAGCTGACTGGGAGAACCCTCAGCCCTGCGACAAGGATCCAGAAGAGCTGGAAAACATTTGGAACTTCAAAAACTGCACCTGGTTAACCATGGGCTCCATCATGACGCAGGGTTGTGATATATTACCAAAGTAAGTTTAAGCAAATACCCTCCTCGCCCTTACTCTTCGTAAGTCGGTCACAAATTATTTTCAAGAAGTTAAGCATTTATGACTTTGGCCGTTTATCCACAACACGCCGTAACCGCCAACAAGATTATTTTTAACAAAAAAAATGCGACGTGTAGCGACATTTATGTAGCGTCCATTTCGTCGCCGATTTACAGAGGCGTAGAGGAAAATGAAACCTATCGCCTATGTCATAAAGTGGCATTTTATCCATTCAAATTTTGTTTTCGTGACAGCGTGCAATAGACAAATTTCCTAGCCTCTGTAAAAGATAATAAGATCACGAATCACGGTATGCCGCCACCATCAACGATCTTATTTCGGACAGACAAAATGCCACTTTATGATTCAAGCTATAGGCTTCATTTACTACTGACATTGGTCTAGCGCCCCCGTCGTCGCTGCTCTGTAGCGTACAACAGAATTTAACTTAAAGTCTTGTTCGACAGTAGCATTTTATCGGGCCGAAATAATCTCGTTGACCGTGACGGCTTGCGGTGGACAGACGACCTTTGTTTTACCCAAGATGTAAATTGCTAAATAAGAAGCTTTAAAATCAGTCTAGAAATAACCCCCTTATTCTTAATGTATAAACAGAGTTTAACTAATCAATATTCGCAGTCCCTTTCTGGAATATTGAAAACGTGATACGACAGAAAATGACAGCTAATCTTGATTAAACACTGTTTTAAATATTGTTTTGAATATCTATTGTCCTAATTCTAATTAAAATAAGTAAGCGAATAATGAGATCCATAGCGGCATCTTTTGGTAAACTAAGAGATATATGGGACTTATAGTTTCCCATGCGAATGTTAGATGGCGCTAACACGTGGAATTGACAGAATGATAATCAATGTCACATGCATGACTTAACAGATAGCCAGAAATCCTGTTATTTTTACCGACTTCCAAAAACGAGGAGGTTATATGTTCGGCTGTGGATATTTTTAGAGTATTAGTATGGATATAAAGCAGCGATATTGTGAACTAGTTAAATATTACGAGTCTAACAGCTAAATATAGATTTAGTATTAATTTACTTATTTAAATACAAGTTACATAATATTTTACATAATACAAAAACTGATAACAAGTTTTCTACAACATCTTTAATGGACTATGTTTCAACATACTTGTTTGATCGGAAAACTAGATTTCTTTGCAGATTCAATAGTAGTATATTTCCTATTTGTATTAAATGTTTTACTGCTTATTACTGAGTAGCTGTTAGTTGTTACCTTATACGTAAAGTAGTAAAACGTAGACATTAACTTATAAAAATGCTAATATAAAAAAGTGATGAGCCTAGCATTTTTGAATAGATCGTAATGTGATAGATTGTAATAAATAATCCATACTTTAAATTATAAATGCGAAACTGTATGTCTCTTATACCTTCACATATTTTAAGTTCCGGATCAGGATCAGGACCGCTGTTTTTGCTGAAAGAAGGCGGAAATTTTTGCTGGGCAAAATCGATTTTGCCCAGCAACAACTTTACGATACCTCATCCTGAAAATACTATGAACATCGGGAAAATATGAGACGCCCATATTATGTCGGAAAAAAATTAACAATCAATGCATTGATTTTGATAATTTGAGGTTTGAGCGCCCACACTGTCGCCACAAAGTGAAATTCATTTCATATGTGTTGAGAGTATCGACACTACTTTAGCCCGTCCTCAAAGTGGAGGAGTTCTGGCCCGAGGGTGTGGTTAACCGGAGGTTTCGAGGAGACTCCCGAACCAATTGCATGTCACGTCGCCGAGAGAGACTATGTGACAAACTTTAGTGTGTAGTGACGAAATATGTGAGTGTTGTGTGGATAATGATACTGTGGGATAAGATTGTTTAGTGTGCATCCGTTGTCTGATTGCCATAACACAAATTTAACATAGCATGGGATTAGACGACGTGTTGGGCACTGATTTGTACTATTGTATATTAGTGTGTTTGAATTAATAAATAATAAGTTTGATAAATTTGTGATCTTTAGTAAGTATTTATGTATTTATCAACTCTATTTTGACAAACGTGAATTTGCCCTCCGCTGCGTTCAAGCGGGCTGCCCGCTACGGGTGGTGACGTGGCGTGCTTGTTTCATGTATTTTATGTATACCCGCGCGACGGTTGCTCTCATAAAAACATGAAACCAACAGGCCATGTGATCACCAGTTACGCTTAACGCAGCAGAGGGCCTTATTTAGTCACATTTCAGGGCAATCGGTTCGCGCTGGGTGTGCGGTATGTGGTGGTTCTTCGCTGTGATAGTCTGTCAGACATACATCGCCAAGCTGTCGGCGTCCATGACTTCCGCCCTGGAGATTGAACCCATCAACAGCGTGGAGAACCTGGCCAATCAGAACAAAGTACGGTACGGGTCCATCGCTGAAGGGACCACGTATCTGTTCTTTAAGGTACTATTTTTAAAGGGGCAAACAAGCAAAGGTGTTACGTGATGGAAAGCAACTACCGTCACCCATAGACGTAACATCAGGAAAGGTGCTGGCCCTTTAAGAGGGAATACGGTCTTTCTTGATGGTTTGTAGGTTATATAGATCGGGAAAAACTACTGACGATATCTCATATCTAAATTTTATTGTGCGTGGCAAGAATCTACGCTAAAAGTGCATGGTGGAAGACTACAAATAGTCAAGATGATAATAGGATTTGATTGTCCTAAAAAGTTAGTGCAGGGTTAGAAAACGAAGTGGAAATACCGAATTTTTAAAATATTATATCATTGTGATTGTTGATTGTGAGTCCTTAAAGTTTTTTTTGCGATTCAAATTTCTCAAAGCGTCATAAATTAGCCACTTTTGTCAGAATCACAAAAAAAAAATATTTTAAATCATTGCTACTTTCACAGCAAGTTTTATATAAGTTACACATACTAAAGTTTACGATGGTAATGCTCGTAGCTTTGTTGCACCCTACAAATGATTAATCATATCCGACCGTTATTGTATATTTTAACGTCATAATAATGGAAGACATAAGTGGATGAAGAATATTTGTATAAGTAAAGAAATATTTAATTTATAATCATAATTCATAATACCGATGTCCGCCATTACTACTGTTTTACCGACGCGACGTTAGTAAAACAGAATTGTTTATTTCCCACCGCGCCCCTTAGCCGCTGTGACCTTGCATGTGCGTAATTTTCTATGGACATTATTTTTCTTAGAAATTTAATTGATTTTAAAATTTGCCGTTAGATATGCGTTTTATATTAGACGTATGGATGAAGGTGAGTTCTGATGAGGCCACCAAAACCGGAGCGACCCAAATTAAAAAATTTATAGATTTACTGATTTATTTGCTGATAGTCAAGAACCCTACGCCTTAATTAATATACTTATGTTTGTCAATATGTAATAATGAATACAAAAAAGTGTATTTTTTACGTTCATACAAGGTTACATCGTACGGCTACATATTGTATCGCACTACGTAGTTCAATCGATTTTTCATAGATGGCTCTCAAATTCTTTGTGTAAAGAAGCCATTAGCAAAATGAAGGCATAAGCATAATATCCTTATATATGAGTCATGTACAATCAAAAGCGGCAAAGTAGGGTTAACCCTAATTTTGACAAACAAAAAAAAACAGTTAATTT
>JAOTAV010082381.1:0-12339 GCA_026546445.1 Cyclargus thomasi | reverse complement strand
CACGAGTGTCCATGGGCGACGGCAGTTGCTTTCCATCAGGTAACCCGTCTGCTCGCTTGCCCCCTAAATATCATGAAAAAAAAATGAAAAAAAAAATACGCCCTACAACCTTCGGCTTCCAGAAAACTCCCTTACTCGATAAAATACAAGGCAAGGGCTGTTTCACGCGCGTTTTCAGTGAGGCCGTGGTATTACTCTGGTAAGCTCACGCCTGCCAAAGCATGGATTCACTGCGGCAAAAATATTTACATCATGATCGCCAGTAACCGCTGTCCTTAGATCAAATAAAATTGACGTAATATAAATCATAAATCAATATGACCCTAAAAAATAACGTAAGTCTGCCTTCTGCATAACATGACGCATGACGTGCTCTGGTGGCACTTGCAGGCGTTCATTTAAACCCAAAAAGCTGGCGAAACAACTCCCCCGTATCATCAGGAACCGGGGAGTGAGCGGGGAGGTGGGGAGAGAGAGGAGGGAGGGCTAGTAACTTCTCCTCATTGTTTGTTTCTCGTAACTGGCACGGTATATTGATTATTGAATTAAGCCACGTCATTCAATTGTGGGGTCGTCGATGTATCAAGCTAGATTAACAGCTGACTTTCTATATTTAATGGAATTCCAATTTGTAACTACATCGTTTACTTGTAAAATGGTATATGATTCACTATATCAGTGTGGTGAAAAAAATTCTAAGCTAGATCATGCTGCGTCGCTCCAAAACTTGTTTTCGTGCGGAAAAAATTCCAGGGATTTAAAGTATGTGAATACTTCAACAAAATCGGTACAGTGGTTTAGGCGTGAAGAAGTAACAGGCATACTCTAGCATTTTTAATATAAGTATATGGGAGCATTGGTAACTGTATCTTCAAAACAACACTCAAATTGGAGCCTAATAAAATTTAAAGAAACATGTCGAAAACGTATTGACGTATGTACAAACGTTGAAGGCTCTAAATCCGCCACAGAGGTGAGGATTTAAGGGCCAATTCCAATTGATGTGTCGCTAGGTGTTGCGATGGTTTTGACAATTTAAGGAACGAACCCCTCTTGTCACCTTACTTAATATCAAATATCGCTTTAACGAAAAACGTACTATTGTTTATTTAAATAGAGATTAAAATATGTTTCCTAATTCAAAATTCAAAAGTGATGTTAAAGTAATCCATACATGTTAGATTTTTTTTTTTTCCTTTATTAAAAATTTGCATGCCGTAATAAGGCAGAATGTATATGGCTCTAGAAAACACTGTAACACCTGGAAATTGTAACCTACATTCTAAGCAAATAAACAATCTATCTATCTATCTATCTATGTCCATACTAATTTTAAATTTGAATGTGTATTTGTTTTTTACATGTTTGTTTGATTGTTCCTAGACCTGGACTTGTCCAAAACGATATAGAGTATTATAAGCTACTTTTGGCAAAAACATTATCTTTCTAAAGGACCTTAAAACATTCGCATTTTTACACGATTTTCAAATTTTATGTAAGCGAAGCCGGGCTAAAAGCTAGTACGGCTACTAGCTCATGGTAGGCCCATGATCAGAGGCAGTGGAAAACATACCTTTAACATGTTTTAAATTTTAGTGATTGTATAAATAAATAAATATAATTAGGAATTTATTATCATACATCGTTGTCTAAACGTTGGCGCTGATTAGTCGCAGGCACAAGTTTACGTGAACTACATAATTAGTATTCCTAAGTGCTGGAATATCTAGGTTCTAGTCTAGTACTAACTTATATTTTCCCAGGGGACATGGGTTACTTCGATTTAGTTTGACAAACAGTCAGATGTTGATGTGTGTATTAATAAAAGTTAGTTTTTGCCCGTTGCGGGTAAGCTATGAACGGCTTATATGATTCCAGTCTAGTACAGCGCTGGACTGGACTGGAATACTACTGGATTAAAGTTTTCGCCAAAGGAATGAACAGAATTGCATTTGTGTAAATTATTTAGTTGTTTATATGGCATGTATTATGTTTCCATGTCTTCTATACATTTCACAATGTTTCTAAGGAACTTTACAAGTATATTAAAAACTACAAATTCAAAATATCAAAATAAAAAATCCATCCTATTCTAAAGGTCTATCCAACAATTTTTAATCTTTCCACAAAACATCCACCTCCAAGGCCTACAATTATTGTACGTGCTTTTAGAAGCTTCTAGAATAAGATAGACTTCTACAACGATCACTAACCTCCAACTCCTCTTCCAGATGCTGTCCAGCGGTTCGTGGAGTTGCCCACGTATACAGAGGTGAACCCTGGGGAAGACGCCCTGCTGAAGTGTCGGATATCAGACAAGAAGGGGGTTTGTTCGTGGCAGAAGGATAATAAGGTAGGTCAAATCTATAAGTTTTTTTTTAAATAAGAGGGCAAACGAGCAAGCTGGTTACCTGATGGAAACAAATACGTTTAACCACAGACAGTCGATACTTCAGAAGACTTGCAGGACTTTTGATTTTTGCAGTTCAAAGGTTTTTTCAAAGTTTTGAACTTTTTATTCGGATCTTATGAGCTGTAAAAACTGCTTGTAAAAATTTGGTCAATCAAGTTTTCAACCGACTTCCAAAAAGGAGGTTTCTCAATTCGAAAATACTGTCGAATACATTATATACGTATATTCTTTTTTACCTGCTACTTTTGTAGTTTTTTTTATGAAATTCGGGCGCAAGGAAGCAGACAGGAGATAGGTCTTGTTGTTGTCTATGGAAATATTTTTAAATGGTAAATTTCGACTATGCATCGCGAAAACTCTGGTTAACGCCGCGCCAGTTTCTTGTAAGGCTGTCCTATTCCGGTCGTGCTGGCCGTACCCGTAACGCAAAGTATATAAATAACATTTCACAAATACCCTACTGTAATAACAAATCACATAACAATATTCAATACTAAATCTAATCGCACATAATCAGGTATGCCCAATTACATTAATTCACGTATGACAACATTTATTTTAAATCGTTGTTCATCACATCAAATTTACATTGTTTGAATTAATTTCCTATATTGGTTCCATTATCATTATCATCACTATGACAATAATAAATAATATCTGATTCAATATTAATAGATTTATGGTGAGTGCACATCTATCAGAAACGAACGCGCCGAACGAAACGAATTTTTAGATATATGGAATTTTATGGAACCCTCGCTCTGTTGCACGGGCCGAATCGTCCGATCCAAAGTCGAAATGATTTCGATTCTTTCGATTCTGATAAATGTGCTTGGACGATTAAGGGGGGGGGATGTAAACAGTCGAAGACATAAGTGGAAGAATCGGACAACTAACATTTTACAACCTTCGAGTATATACTGATTTTTTTTCATAAAATTTTGACGAATCTTGAAACGTACCTATTTTGTTATCTGGCTAGTGTATCCTAGCTACTCAAAAAAACCTCATTATTTTAATTGCATATGATCCTTCGGGATAGGGGATTAGGGAAGTTTGGCCACCGGTAAACTCACTCACTGAACGAAACACAGCACAACGCCGTTTCACGCCAGTTTTCTGTGACATGTATAATGGGGGAAATTGAAAGAGTAGACGGACCCGAGTAGGTCTGTCGACTCGACGAATATGTTAATTCCATATAAGCTGTGACCTGCCGACGGAGCTTGACATAACTTGACCAATTTACTTAGATCGACAATCTGGCTCTGCTTCAGCTTCCCATATTGTAAAATAACAGAACAAATCTTACAGCATTCCAAACCAACGAATATACTTACTGTACTCATTTCTGTATGAACCATATCATTTCATGGAAATACAATTTCGCAATTTAATATAACCGGACTGGATCGAACGGAAAACAGAGCTGCATTAAAGCCATATTGAAATATTGGAATCGTGGTAAAAATTAAATAACATACAATATTAAATCTATAACGAAAACCGGAATTCATTTATCAATGGGTTTAATTTGGAAAACATGCGAGAGACGCTTAACATAAACAATATTAAATACGTAAAAAGACCGCCAATCAAGTGTGAAATATAATTCGTTGATGGCAATAATGTACTCGATTTTCACGCGCAATGTTTCGGGAGTAAGGATGGGTTTCTCAAACAGTCTAGTGAGAGGGTTGTAATAAACAGTGTACTTTAGGGTACGTATGATTCACCTTTGTAGAGATCGCTGTAAAAGTTAACGATGATTATTATAAAAGAGACTCTGTACGTACGTCGTACAAATTTTTTTAATTTGCTTATTGGGAATTTATGACACAAGGGCAATTGTTTGTCCTTAGAAATAACCTCAAATGTTTGTCTCTAAGCGTTCCTGCTTTCACAATAAATTCTATAGAGACAACTACATACCTTGTATACGTTACTTGAATTAAAATTCGTGGTTAATTCTAAATCTCTTGGGGCCCGCGATTCTTAGATATCCATTGCTGTAGAAATCTTCGATACTTGTACATGGAAGATTTCTACAGCTCGTTCGATTACAAAAAGTATATATTTTCATTCATCAGTCGTTTGAAACCAATACCGTGTACAAATAAACTGGCAATCACATTATTTTAACAGGTATAATTAGTTTAACAAACGCTCTACTCATCTCTCTTGTCTATTGTATTCAAAGAACTGACATAGATAAATGGCAACAGAATGGGGAAAAACGAGAAATGTTTTTATTGCTGCTTTTAAACTTTTATTTGAATGTATTTGCTAATAAATAAATTAAACTCTTGCGAACTGTAGCTACAGCTGCCCTATTGGGTCGCTTAAGTCGGAGACATACAAGGAGTTTGACTCCTTGCCTACCCTTGCTTGGTAATAGTAAAAAATACCCTATCGAGCCTTATTATAAGGGGAATATTTTATATTTTTAATTTGTCGGCCATGTTAATTCCATATCCATGTTCCATATTTCATAATATTGGCATAAAGTATGGATGGCTTAACTTTTAATATCCAGTTTTATTAACAGCTTCGCACTTTTGTTCTTTTGGTTTTTCAATATCACCCGATACAATTGAGATATCTTATTATTTTTATTTTTTTCATTATTATTATGTTTTATTCAATTATAAAATTGATTTTCTTGTTATTATTAAGGCTTGTAGAGTAACAATGGAACCACAGAAGACCATGGTACGCGGTGTTTCTGCACTGCGGTGTTACACCTGAGTGGCACTCTATTTTCGTCTTGAGTAATACACTGCCTAAATGCCTATTATAAATATGTCTTCTGTGTTAAATATGTTATAGTAGTATCACCAGTTTTGTTTAATTTTTAGGTTTTAGTGTTTTGTCTTTGCCACGAATAAATGATTATTTATTTATCAATTTTTTTCCTGGTATTTTTAAAAAAATAATTAAAAGAAAAAACTTTTTAAGATAGGCAAATAATTTTTAATTTACGCTAGGTCTTAGGGCATGTGATTGGATAGAAAATTAGTAAGACAGAGAAAGAGAGTACTATCTCTCTCTCTATCTTACGATTTTTCCAGGGAGTACCTACATATGTATGGTAAAAGAGGGATATATGCAACGCACAAGCACAAAGTATGCCTGCTTATAATTCTGCCACGCTTTCTCTGACTTTTGATATTTCAAGGGATCATCCACAAAGTACGTCACACGTAAAGGCCTCCCCCCCAAAGGCAGGGGGTCGTCGAAGTGTGACATAGGGGTAGGGGGAGTCCTCAGATTTGTGATATCACATTTCAAATTTAATCTCAAAATTTTAAATATTGATATGGTTTTAATTTTTAGGTGCATATACTCGTATGTATGTATAATTGTTTGGCACGTTCTACAGCCTAAACGGCTTGATCGATTGTAACGTATGAGATATCATTAGATTCGTATTGATAACGCAAGTGACACTGGGTACATTATAAATCAAAAATCAAAATGGCGGATTTGGAAGTCATAATAATTAAAATATACTTGTGACATAAACAATTGTGAGGTTCTAAATTTTTTTTCCGCCTGTTTAGGTCGAGTAGGGTATCAAAATGAAGGGCTTTAAACGGCCACGCTAGAAATAAACATAACTTGAAGTTTAAAATGCATTAGTTTTTCTTGAAGTAGTTTTTTTTTTAAATTCCTTTTATATATCGGAACAATACATAAGAATATCTATTGTTAAGTTAAACGAGTTGCTCAACAACGCCTAGTATCGTAACAAGTTTCTTATCTCTGTAACAAACTTACAATACATTTAAATACTAATTCGTTTACAAGTACTTCGCCGATAATCCTCGGGTTTCAACGGATAGACTTATCATCATCATCTTTAAAGCCCACATCGAATTAACACTATTAAAAAGGAGGAAGAGATTTGTATATTTGGATTTTTGTATGTTTGTTACAAATAAAATAAAAAAAATTATCCGCAGGGCTATTATGTATCTCGCGAAAGCAACAAGTACGCAATTATTGTTCCAAAATCAAATTCGTTTAGTGTAACAAAAAAAAAGAACATATACGGTCGTATTGAGAAACCCTTTTTTTTGGAAGTCGGTTAGAAAGTAATGTAGTACAAGGGCGATGAAAAACAAATGTTGGCCGATTCTCATAGAAACCGGATAAGCACAAAAAATTTCATCAAAATTCAGTCAAGCCGTTTTGGAGGAGTATGGCAAAGGAAATTGCGACACGAGTATTTTATGTATTACGAGAATTTTATATATTAGATATTATATTATCATAGTAGCCAACTGATCAAAACCGGTATTTCTGATCAGGAGTTATGCGACAATCAAACGTACACGGTTGAGCTTTAGTTACTTTTCTATCCCTTATCAAACCGAGCGAATCTTTAGTTACTTTTCTATCCCTTATAAAACCAAGCGAATTTCAAAAATATAAACCTTATAACTGCACGTATTAGAGGTAAAAGATTCAAAACGTTTAAAATCCCTTGAAACTCATTCAAAATTTCTTGGCTAAAATACTTATGGCTGTTTTCGCGAATTTAATTTTTACTAACTAGACGATGCCCGCAACTCCGTCGCGCCGAAATTAGTTTTTCACACGGGAGCCGTACATTTTTCTTATGTCCTTTCCCGGGACTAAAAGCACACACACACACACCAAATTTCATAAAAATCGGAGTTGGAGTTAGACAGACACAGTGAGAATTCATAATGATAGAGGACGTACAAGATTCCCTCATTTTGAGTTTGAAGATAATTTATATTTGATAAAATAAGTATAACAAAAAACAATATTTAAATCTAAAGAAAATGTAAATATGTACAAAATGCATGGAATTTCTTGCTCAATTTCTGACAACACAGAGAAATACAGTTGCATTCCTCTAAATTCAACAGTCTCTTGCTCTCTGCTCTTAGAAAATTAATTAAAAAATTGTCTTCTAAAATCTTCGTTTGAAATTAATTATTTAGCTACACGTTTTAATGATTTAATTGTGTCATTAGAAAACTTAAAGTAATTCCAATACATATAGAGTAGGACGCGTAAATGAGAGCGTTCGCCGCAAAACTGCGGTCACAGGGCTGTCACATTAATATTAAATTAAATATATTATGCATTGTAATGTATAGCACAGTGTTAATTATAGTAATTAATACATTGTTATAGAGTTTAATATCTAAAATTGAAAATCGGCCATTAGTTTGAAAGATTGTGTGATTTCAAATCATTGAATAAACGAATGAATATATTTTATTGTGCACAATCACAATAACATTACATACAAGAAATAAAAACCATGCAGTTTTGAATTTTTCATATATAAATAATATTATTATTGTAGTAGATGTTGCATGATGCTCGTTTATATCTTGGAAATTAGTTTTTCGAGAAAAAATTATGCTACAATATTAATAAAGAGGGAAGATTTGTATTGTTGTATGTTTGTTACGAATCAACTCAAAAAGTGCTGATTCGATTTCAAAAACTATTTCATTGTTAGAATGCTACATTATCACAGAGTGACATAGGCTTTAATAATATCTAGAAAGTCGGTCAAGTGCGAGTTGGACTCGGGTACGGGCTCCATATACAGGTAGAGTATCAGCGGAATTTGAATATTGCATACTTCTTATTCCGATTAATTCTCCCGCGAGATTAATTATTTCTACGCAGGAAAAGCCTTGGGATAATACTTACTTTAAATACTTTTTAATAATAAGTATTAATTATTATTAAATTTCAAAACCGAGAAATTGATAAACCGGAAATTTAAAAGACAATTTACAACAACTTCAGGTAGTTAATTAAAATGTTAACTTCTTGTTATTTGTTCGAACAATTGATCGTTAAATTTGTATTATTTTTAGAACAATTGATACGAAAACCTTCAAGTTATCTCAACTCATTAAAAGTCAAGAAACTGTATGTCGAACATTCAACATGAGTTTGTAATTGACTCGTCAATGGTATTTAAATATGGCATTGATATCTTTATTACCCGACTGCGTCAGAAAAAGGGCTATAGTTAATATGAGAGTGACACTAGATATACCAAAATAAAAAAAAGAACGGTGGATTTTTGGTGCCGAATTCGAATATTGCATTTTTTTTTATAAAATAAGGGGCCGAACCAGCAAATGGGTTACCTGATGGATAAGAGGGAATACGCTCTCTTGTTGAAGGTTTGTAGGACGTAGCGATCCGGAAATACTGCTGGAAAGTTCATTCCAGAGCTTTACTGTGCATTGTTTTAATTGCAACGGTTCCTGGCTGGGTTTTTCGTTTTTTTAATATTTAGCTATATTTGTTCTATAGGGAATATTAATGATTTTTATCTATAAAGTTTATAGTAGTCAGTTAGAAAGAGAGATCCGATTTTGGCTGTGACGTCAAAGTCCATAAGCTGCATACAAAATTTATACTAAATTACGTTTTGAGGAAAAGAGAAGGGTAGAACACTTAAATCGCTTATATTTTACTCTAACTTAACAAAAATCAGAGATTCTTTTGTCATTCTGCTTACCGTTAAGCCCACTATCATTAGAATTTGCTTGATATAAATTTTGTTTGATTATCAAATTGTTATGTCCTTTCTCGATTCTTATCTTATTAATTTTACCAAAGCATGAAAAGATAAACATACTTTCGCATATTTATAACTATGCATTCTTATATGTATTACTAGTAAGCTCCTTTTTCCGGAATCTCGTCAAAAAGACCTCGGTAAATAGAACTCTATATTAAGAAGAATAGAGCTGATAATAGGTTACGGTCGACAACTTCCTCAATCATGCAGATTTCCTCATGATGTTTCCTTTCGCCGTTTGAGCGTCTAATGTACTTGATTACTTAATCAGAAAAGAGTACACAATACTACCAAAGTAAACAAAGAAAATAACAAATTATTCCACTATCTGATTCGACAAGCCTTATTTTGCTATTGATATAGCAAAATCATGCTATGCTTACATTTGTCATGTATTTAACACGGTGACAAACTATCCAGAGTTTCAAATTTCATCCATATAAATCCAGAGTTCTAAAATTAATGTAAAAGGGCAGAAAAAATTAAATTGGTAGCTACAGTAAAATGTAATTTCAATCACAATGCTATAATTAGCAGTTTAATCATAATGCTAAGTTATAAATTGAGCTTAAAGCTTGTGTTAACATTTAAATTGACTGCGATTTTTAGGTGTGGCGAATATTTTCTTAGGTGACTAGGAAATTAGGCTTTTATAACAATTTCAAATTATACAATAAGATGGTTTATAAAATTAACGCTATCAAATCAAAATCTGCGGAATCATATCTTGAATAAGGGTAACAGTATAAAATCAAAAAAAAAATGCGTCTTTATCTTGTACACGTTTTACTATTTTGGAACACATTCCAATTGTTATGGAATGTTACATCAATAATGGCAGAATATTCGGGCCGATGTCTAAAACTGAAAAGTGGTCAATTCTTCAAAGATTTCCCGGGGGCTCGGAGTTTATTTCCCGCATCACTGGCCGTTGGACTTGCCGAAATCCCCCCGGATAAACCCGTTAGGCAAATTCGCAAGTAGTTTTACGTGTTACGCAACACTTTTCTCATTTATTTATATTGTTTCTATATGTGCCTCATGTCAGAGATATTATCTATAAAATATGTTAATGCTAGAATCCACTTGTGGCCTCGCCAGCGGAGAAGTTATCATACGCGCTCATTTAATCGGAATAAAAATTATCACGTCCAAGTCAGCATTTAGCAGATATAGCGTGATTGACAGAAGCATTCAAACATCTATGGAAATAGATTGTCGCTTTTTTACGAAAGTTTTAATAACGAATTATACTGTCACAGATAACGGTATTGTGCATCATATGGGCAGCTTTGTGATGGCACATGGTCAGTGGCGTAACTATACCGTTCGAGGCCCGTGGCAAATTCGTTTTCGTTCCACTATGTCAATCCAATACAGAAACATGTTAAGCGATTATTGTAAAATAATCGCTTGTCACTTGTTTAGGAGGGCTCGTCGGGAGCCCCTTCCGGCCGGGGGCCCGTGGCATTTTGCCGGCTTGCCACCTTGTAGTTACGCCACTGTACATGGTCATCATCTTAGTTTTCGTCACGGCAAAATACTTTCCTGAGTAATTAATAATAATTTCTTAACAAAAAAACTAATCTGTGACAACCCTCGCGCGATATCATCTCAAGCGTTACCACAAGTTGCATAGCAGCTCCAGAGCGCTAAAAGATTCGAGGTTGCGCCCCCCGCACCCCGCCCCGCTCCTGCCTCACCCCCGCCTCACCCCGGCCTCGCCCGTGTTTGTTTCAATTTTAACTTTAACTAAGTTGCGCGCTATTGCCTCGTAATGGAAACTAAACTGCTTTATTTAAGAACTGTTTTCTCAGTGAGTAAACTAGATTCCTGAGTGAATCAACAAATCGTAAAGGAAAGAGACCTTTGCCCAGCTTGCGACACCTACCACTTATTCCCAACACTTTTTTTTCAGCCTAAAGAGATATATTTCAATGCCGAAGTCCACTCGTACTGAAGTCATGATGATTGAGAAGTGATGATACAACTGACAAGATATGACTACTTCTATACTAATATTATAAATGTAAAACCATGTCTGTCTGTCATATCAAACCTCGTAACGCTCAAACCGCTAAACCGATTTTGATCAAGTTTGGTATGGACTCAAAGTTTCCATCAGAAGAAGGATACACTTTTTATACAACAGAGCTGCGGGTTTCATCTAGTGAAATTAAAATTCTAATTTGTAATCTCTTACTTGATTTGAATACAAATGCGATGTAATCGTAGGATTATAATATTTAATTCAAATTTGTTTTATGGTGTATTACGCGGTAAAGGAATACAAAATAAAATATTATATTATAATCCGTCCCGTAAATGTTGATTAAAACAAAGTTAGTTATACTGTAACGATTTTATAGTGCTAATACGTGTGCGCAATGTAGTACTTATAATACAGTAGCTCTACCGAGTTGGATGCAATAGTATTTGTCGAGATGCGATAGCGTCTACGTAAATTTTTAGTATGGCAAATTTAGTTCCGAAACTGACCGCTAGAGGCGCTGTAACAGTTTTCCATACTAATGATTTACGTATTCGCTATCGAGTATCGGCTATCGACAAATACTATTGCGTCAAACTCATGGCAAAGCCACAGTAGTCACGATCGACACGACTGGCGAGAGATCAGGCGCATGACCGACATTTACATGATCATCCGATGCACGGATCTTCTCACATGCCAGACAGTCAGTCTGCGACGTCTTAATCATTCATAATCGTCGGAACCATCCATAAAGTACGTGACACGTAAAGAATACTATGTCAAATTTCGACGACGACGACGACGTCGTCAAAATTTGACATAGTGTGACATGGGGGTGTGGGTTCCTAAGCTTTGTGACATCACATTTTAATTTTTAAGCGTAAAATTGCAAATTTTGTGACGTCACAATAGGGAGGGGGCCCTCAGTAATGTGACCACCGCAACAAATGTGGGAGAGGTCTAAAAACCATTAAATTTGTGTGACGTACTTAATGGATGTTCCCTAACTGAACTGAGAATTAATATTTTTCAACGCGGGTGTCGAATCCATGTCTTCTGAATCAAAGCCACGCTTCAAAACACAAGCCCTCGTATTCATAAAAATAATTAAACAGTATTTAACTTATCAAGATTCGCTGTCCCTTTTTGTCGTGTGACGTTATCAATATTCCAGTAAAGGACTGCAAATCTTGATTAGTTAAAAGCTATTTAAATTATCAATAAGGGAGTCTATCATCATGGCCAAAAACCGAGTTAACCAGTTGACCAACCAGTCGACCAACCAGTCGACCAACCAGTCGACCAACCAGTCGACCAACCAGTTGACCAACCAGTCGACCA
>JAOTAV010082380.1:0-37221 GCA_026546445.1 Cyclargus thomasi | reverse complement strand
TTATACTAATCTATCAAATTCAAATAATCCATATTTTTTTACCTGCTTCCCCGCGGGGGGGGGGGGGGGGGGGCCCCCAGGAAATTATGCACCAGATTTTAAGTTGTAAGAAGACAAATACATCTGTGGAAATCGCATGCAAAACGAATTTGTAGTTTTCATGTAAAAGAATAAGTTTAATACAAACTCTTACCTCCTCTTTTGTCCCCTTAGAGGGGTAGGGCAATAAAAATTTCTCAAAAATCAAAAAAAGTAGACAAATACATCTACGACAACCGCATTCAAATCGAATCAGTAGCTTTCATTTTTAATAGGAAGTTTGATACAAACCCTTAGCCCCTATTTTCCCTTAGAGGGGTGGAGGGAGGAGAATACTACTTGATCAGTTTTAGCTGTTCCGTTATGTCGTGTTAAATTTAGTAAAGGTAAGTTTAACCTCTAATAAGTAAGTCAAAACGTTAACCACATTAGCCAAAAAAATATATGTTATTACATTCTATTGAATGATCTTCATTCCTACATTACTAGCGAGGACTTTTTTTTAAGCTTATAGTTAATAAGAAAAAAAGTGTAACGTGGACGTCGTTTTTTTTAAACTGTATTAACTACAAAATTAACTGGTTAAGATGAACGATTTTTTGTTGAAACAGTACAATATAAGTAACACTATAATCACTAAGAAGGAATCCTAGTTTCTTGTTTTCATTAATTGTATAATAATTATTTTCCGTTAGCGGGGGGAGATTTTTGAAACTCCGAACGTATGGTCAAGGCCGTTGGCGCCTGTATTACCCTTAAACACTGTTGTAGTAGTAAACGCCCAATAAAGTAGGCAGCTACTGATCAATTTGTGTTCTGACCGGCCTAGGCTAATCGTTAACTTAAGTATGTTTAACTAAAGTAAAATAATGTGGGCGCTAAAATCTTGTCTTACCAAGCTGAGAATTTAAGCATACATGCTAAGACAAGATTTAAGCGCTCCCTCCCGTTCCTGGCATCCTAGAGTGCGGGTTAATAAGCCTATGAGGGCTATGGGTTAATCGTGCCCTGAAATAAAGGGTGATTTAGATATGAGTTCTGCGCTTATTATCTGGAAGGACCAGAAATTAGCGTCCATATATTATGAGATACAAGCTTTTGAGTTTTGCAATCTAAACTCAAAAACTACACCAAGCCAATATTCCTAGGAACTAGCAATGTTAGTACCTAGGAGTATTGGCTTACCATGAAGTAATCTGTCTGTTCGTTGCCAATTTTTAGTAAGCTTACGTAACGTTAAGCAAATATCATAAAAAACTTTACGTAATAATTCTAACTAAAAAAGGTGCTTTAACTAGTGTTGGAAAAAGAAAAACGGAATATTAATAAAGTGAAAACAAATTTTTGTTATGTGAGCAATGAGAATTTGAAATTACGTGAACGGTATGCCGTATAAAATAACAGGTATGCAATGTTCCTCGGATCATATCTTGTGGGATTACGAGGAAAACTGTCAGGCATTTATAGATGTGAATAAAGAGGAAAATCGTCAGATGTAACTTAGCTTTTAAAGGCGAAGCCAACTCTAGAGTTTTGTTTAAAAAAAGAACAGTAAAGAGCAGATTCGGTAAGTTTTACACACTTCTCATTCAATTTGGTCCAGCCCAGATGATAGATCACGTTAAATGAACTATAAATGAACATAGCTTAATCTTGCCGTGGGAAAGCCATACTTTGGAACGAAGGGGCCGGCTCGACCGGAGTGATTCCACAGCCTCACAGAAAACAACGCTGTTTTCTGTGAGTCAGTTTATCTGTGGCCCAACTTCCCTAATCCCCCTATCCCTACTCCCATTCCATATTCCCTCATTAAAGGCTGGCAAAACACTTGCGACTCTTCGGATGTAACGAGAGTCCATGGGTCAGGTAAACCGTCTGCTCACTTGTTCCCTAAATATCATAAAAAACTTTACGAAGAAGCCTAAAGTACTACCTTACCTACCTTACTGACGCTTGCTGTCCCGTGCTTGCTATGATTGATATATTTTGTCTGCAATCTTGCTATGAATCCACTTCTCTGACGGTGGATAATATGAGACATTATGTAATAAGAATAAAAGGAACCATGAGTTCTGAAATATAAGGTTTTTCGATAAGGCTCCAATATGCTGAAAGCTTAACCCTGTCTAATCCTGAAATACATTTCAAGACTCGCGGTTCTACCCAATTCCATTCGGGTGCTACTGGGTGTTATAACTTAATCACTTTCCAAATGCCCACGTCTAGTTATTATTCGTGCGTCGTAAAATGAAGACGATTTTTGTAGCCATCAAGGTCCGACATTGCCCATTGAATATTTGGTATTCCAGTACGCAGGTCACATTGCCACACTGCTATGCAAAATTTGTTACACCCTATATATAAGTGACGACGCCATTTTCTAATGGGCTCATAACGATAAGTAGACTGGGGGACGTTGCAACTATGATAGTGCCGGTAATTTAAAAAAAAATGACAAAATATATAATGCATCTCATTTTATTTTTAGAGATGCCTAAAAATTTAATGGTCTTTTCGAATCATCAATATGAATCAATTATAAAACCAATCAAACTTTATGTCAGAATTATTCCTATGACATTGCACTGCAATAATTAAATGAGTTCTGTCTTTTTCAGGTTCTTCTACTGTCAATAGCATGCGGAGTCCTGGGTTCAGTCCAACATGAATTACCAGTTGGAGCTGCGCCAGTCGTCACGGCTTCAAGCTCACAGTACTTCGAGAGGACATACAATCGCCTGGTAGCACCACCGCTGGGGTTGGTACCGGTTGCTCCTCCCCCACCGATTCAAGTCGTACCTGTAGCCCCTCCTCCACCACTGCAAGTATTTCCGGTAGCTCAAGCACCACCTCAAATCGTTCCAGTCGCTCCAGCACCACCGGTGGTAGTAGAAGCCACTAGAACCACAGCTGTACCAGCGAACCCAACAAATGCTCCACCAGCTGATCCAAATATCGCTATAGCTATAGCGACCGCACACGCTGCCGCCCCTGTTGCAACGTTCTTATTACCGCCCTATCCCTTTGGATTTCCACCAGGCTTTGGGATAGCTCAACCGTCTAACACAAACTTCAATACAGAATCGACCACGCCTACTTCAACCACGATCCAGACGACGACAGAACAAGTGCCGGAATCGACAACCGCACTACCCTCTAATATAGACAACAGCTTCGCTCAAGCGCTACCCTCGAACGATAATGTCAGTTTCAAGCAGTACGGTCTCCCCCAACCGCCACCACATCAGAAGCCCCAAAAGTTGAAAACCAGCGTTGAGGTAGTTCCTGTCCCACTGGCGTATATAGCTCCACCGCCGTTGGATCTCCATCATCATCATCATCACCACCACCATGGCCACCACCACCTGGCCCTGAAAGCGGTTCCTCACTTTCACACTTATATACCAAAGACAGCTAAGATAATAATAAGACCAGTTTCGTATAGAACACGATATGTAAGAGGGCCGGCCTCTTCGCAAGCTTCTCGGAAATCTCAAAGGAATCCACAAAATCTCAGAAGCAGATCGAGAGACGTGGAGGAGACAACCATAAGGCCAATAAACAGGCCTGCGTCGAAGCCACCGAGACTGTAATATTACTACTTAGCCAAATTACCGCATAATTTAAATAATGTTTTGGCCTCAAAAGCTTTAAATGACATTGGTGAGGCCAAAACATGAATTTGAATTAGTAGTGATCACTTGTTACCACATCACTGTAAATATTTAAGGATGTAAATATAACATTTTATTTTTCATGTCATATTTTCTTATTTCTGCGGATGTTAAAAAGGACTTTTTCGGTAATTGAGAAAATACTTAAACCTCAGTATTAAAAGTTTAAAGACCTATAAAAGTATACAGTATAAAGAACTGTAAACAAGCATATTCTAGACAGGAAATTAAATTTTAGTATTATTACATACAAGTTAATAATTCTTATAAATACTAAGCGTTCAATGACCTTTTTTCGGGAGCCTTAGATGACTTTCTTTGATGTGAAATTAATGGAATAATGAAAAAAATTATTGACACTTACATCACAGAATTGATTCCCGCAATATATATTAAGTTTTCTTAGGATAAAAAAGTGTTGTACCTAAAAGATTTTGATGTCAAAATTGTGAGGTTCCAAAAATTTTTTTCGGTCCATTTAAATCAAAATTAAGGGTTTTAAATGGCCATTCTAGAAATACACACAACTCGATGTTTAAATTGAAATGGTTCCTGCAGGGTTTCCTGTTATTGGACATTTAGCTTGTTGATTTGTGTGCGGAAAATTTAAAGAGAGCCAATTGACGGACCTACGTAATTTGGTCGGGATATATTAATTCCATGTAATTCATAATCTGTCTTACTAACTTAATTTCACATAACGCACCAAATTACTTAGATCCACGATCTGCATCTGTTTCACCATCCCTGATTGTATATAGTGTAATTATTATGTTTCCTGTTTTGTACTGCTCTGGAATTTAGTTAGGAAACTGAAACGGAAGTATCCTTTCGTCATCACTAAAATGAAATCAAAATAAAAAAATATGCTGTCGGATAATGAGTAATATAACATGCAAACGATTAAACTATGTAGGTCATTTCACTAAAAACAACAAGACCGTCGTGTGATAACGTCTTTATAAGGCATTCTACTGTGATGAACACAACTTTTATCTGGTACCCTACATCTTGGCTCGACACCCCCTAAATAGAGATATTATCTTGAAAGGCGCTCTGACGGGAAAAAATAAAAGCTAAGGAAGCTTTTATTTTTTAAAATACGAACATTTTATTTTTTCTCTTCAACAATGAGAGATAAAAAGGCCGTATTAAACTTTGTGTTTTTTGTCATAGCTTTAATAGCATGCGAGCTGAAAGTATGCAAAATTAACAAGATTAAAGTTAAAAAAGGCTCAGTTGGTAAGCGCCTTGGTAGCATAAGTTCGTGTTCGTGTCCCGCTGACGGAGCAATAAGTATTTCAATGTTCCAGGGTTTTGGATGTGTATAAATTATGACGTGTATCAAGTATGATAAAAATCTTAAATATGTGTATAGTATAAAAAGTAAATTTTAGGTGTTGTAGTGTGCGTAGCGTTGTTGCTGTGTTTCGTTCAGGTTACCGGTGACCCAACTTCCCTAATCCCCTATCACTATTCCCTTATAAAAGGCCGCCAACGCACTTGCAACTCTTCAGATGTCGCAAGTATCCATTCTCGAAATGTCTCGATTCTCAAAATGTCAGTTACATTTAATACAAACACGAAATTAATCACAATTAACTCAATCGCATCTCTTGGAATTCCAGTGACGAGTAAAACTTCCAAATAACGGGAAAATGTTTTCCGCAATCCGGAATTACAGCAGGCGAGAAGGACAAAAGACTTCCAGAAACGCCTAATGACGGAGCCCGTAGAGGTCACTGAACTCACAAGAAAAACTAGATGTGGCCCGCGACTACGTCCGTGATTACTGCTCGGTTCTTTTTGGTCGTAGCGTGATATTAGCCTATTGCCTTCATCGATAAATCAACTAACCAATACAAAAAGAATGCTTCAATTCCGGTTAGTACTTTAGGTGCTACTACTAATCTCTTAGCGCGTTCTAATTCTTAACTGCTAATTTACACTTAGTTTTGTTTATCTGTTAGGTATAATATGACTATTGTAAGTATATAAGTATTATATTATGGTAAGGTGTGTACCTTAAGTGCGTAAAAAGGTACATGTTACATTATATTAATTGTTATTTATATTAAGTTTTAAAGCTTTAGATGCTGTGGAGTATCTTTAAGTGAAAACGTGTAAATATTGTTAAGAAATCATTTAGTAACTAGATTAGTAATTAAATTACTGTATGTTTTCGCAATAAACAAAAATTAAATAAAAATAATTTACAAACATACTCTTCAGCTTTGTGTTATTAGTAAAGATGATAAATCACTTACGTTACGTCATGTTTGCTCACGTATAGTGATGTCCATCGGTCATGGATGATATGCATTTGATTTATCTCACTGATATTCTTTACATGAGACAATAATCTATATACATATAGTAAAACAGTAAACTTGGAGTGCCTGTACGTTTAACATTTTTACAAAATAATCAATGGGGGGATGGTAAGGAACAGTAATAGAACACAGATCGATGAAAAAAAGTTGTCTGTTTGTCTTTTTATCTTTATGTTTGTACACGCTAATCTCGGGAAGTAATGGACGAATTTGAAAAAATCTTTTTTTTGTTTAATAGCTATTAGATCTGGGCAACCTATAGGATAGTTTTTATCCTGGGAAAATGTACGGTTCCCGCGTGATGTACAAATTTTTGCGCAACAAAATTGCGAGCACCAACTAGATAATAATAAAGCACTGTAGATTTTGCTTAAAGCATTCAAACTTTGATATTTTTGTATCTTTTAACTAACCGGAACTGAAAAGAAAGGGTTCTGGATGTTAAGTAAGCAATCTGGCTATGAGTCAACTTCCCTGATAGAACAATGTTAATATCTACAATGATAATACCGTCAAGTTACCACCTAACCTAATTTGGCACTAAAACATGGTAATTATTCCGTATGTGATGTAACTGAACCTGACATTCAAACAGGTTGCTACTGCAATTATTAACGTGAAGCACGTAATGCGCGTGCGCAGATTCTAACTAGGCAGCGCAACGGTTGTGACGAAACCAACAAGGTGAATCCTCCAGTTTTGTATAAAAGGTACATACGTTGACAACGATCACATATCGCAGTCACCGATAAACAGAACAACAATGTTCGGAAAGGTTTGTGTTTCAATTACAAAAGCTTGAAGAAGGAGAAAAAATTCAGTAGCGGCGTTAAGGGAGGCGACTCTGGATGATCGCCCGGGGCACCTGGATAAACGGGCCATCGCCATACAAATGGGCATATACATAGTAATCGCCAAGGTGCGATTATTATATATTTATTTGAACTGTGAAGGGAGCCCTAGAAGAATCTGGCAAAGGACGCAGTGTTTAGAAAATCATTTAAGTTTCAGAGGTAAAATCAGTTGGATATTTTATAATTTCAAGTATATCTTCTTTCAGATCATATTCCTCGCTACCATCGCCGTGGCTTTGGCCAAGCCAGCACCAAGCGTGGTTGCCGCACCCCTGGTAGCGGCGGCGCCAGTGGTTCCACCAGCCCCCTTTGTCACCGCATCTAGCTCACAATACGTCCAAAGGAATTACAACGGCCTCGTAGCATCTGCACCGCTGGTGGCCCCCGCTCCTTTGGTGGCGGCTCCATACACTGTCGCCGCCCCTGTAGCTGCCCCAGTTGCTGCCCCTGTTGCTGCCCCAGTAGTTGCTCCTGCCGCTGCCAGGCTGGTTGCCCCCGCGCCCTACTATGCTCCCTACTCCCCGTACTACGCGTCCGCCCCGTTTATAGCCTATTAAACTAATTATACAAATTGACTGATGTAACAATAAATTTTATACGCCTAAGTATTTGTTTATTTTATTGAATCGACATATAGTTAAAAAAATGAAGTAAACAATCAACTCAATTTAAGGCATATACTACAATTTAAAACATTTAAGGTGTTGTTACTAAATTTCATTTCGTTACTAAAAGTGCTGGGAATTTTCAACTTTGCATGCGGGTTCTATTTGAAGGTAAGTGCTCGCCTAGGTGGGATTTTTTAAGGGATTTAACTCCTTAGGTTTGTATTTTAGGCTGATCCCAACACGGGATACGGGTTTTAATAAAATTCACCAAATGTACTACATGTACTTGAGATCAGAAAAAGTCTCATTGTTTCACCTCGACCCAGGAACCTGCATCCTTACATGTGCGAACCAGAGGGCTACCTCAATGGATGCTCTACCAAGAAAGGAACCAACCACTGTCATTAAAATCGGGAAGCTTTAACAACTTACTTAACTACAATTTGTAGCTGCAAATACTTTAAAACCTTTTGCAATGTTTAATAATAGTTAGTACTAGAGGTCGCCTTGTGGTCGAAATTCGACCATAATCAATCCAATCACAGACTTCAATTTGGCCCTCTACCAGGCTTTTAAATTATATTAAAAAAAATACAGACTTAAACATAAACAAAGGTGTATTTCGTATGATTATCGTGTCATGTCAAAATATTGTAGTGTGCGTAGCATTTTATTTATTAAAAATATGCAATACTAAAGAATATTTTAAAATAATAATATAATTAATTTTCCACGCTCCTACTCCATATCAACTATAACTGGAAAAAAATTCATGCTTTTAAATCTACGCCTCTTTCTTTAAAAGCTCGCGTATTAATAATAATATATAGATTCCTAATTTAGTTACCATTATTAATATACCTGGTATTGGTTAACTTTAGGTTCTAACAATAGATACTAATCTAGTAACTGCTTGCTTTGTGGTATGTGATTGTTACCTTAATATCTAGGTAGGTACTACAGTACTTAGATAGTAAGCACTGTTCTAGATTAGGTGATAAATTACTGCAAATAAGACAATACACATTTATAACAGCTAGCGTAAATCTAATATTCAGTTGCTTAAAAGATTATGTTCTTAACTGGTATTTGTAAAATTATAGCAATTTAATAAAACTCATATCTCCACAACTTTAATAACAACTTTTAAAAAATACAAATTTTGTTGTATTTTCAAGAAATAAAAAGAATTGATGAATCTGAATAATTGGATTAAATCTATGTTAGATTTTTCATACATCAAATCAGATATTTTCAAATTAAAAAGTTCAAAAGTTCATTGTAAGAAAAAATTATATTCGCTATAAGAATTATTGTGATCTGTTTGGAGCTCATTTTGTGTGTTAAGCAATTATAATCACCATTGACAATACGTAACATTGTAGAGTGGTGTCGCCTGTCGGAAGTGCATTTTTCGGAGACTTTTTAATTTATTACTTCAGGGTCTTTTTTTCACTGGCAAATGCCTGAAGCGTTTCGTTGGAATTTGAGGAATTCTGCCGGGATATGTGGGACTCTCAGGGACTGCTACGGAGAAGCACCCAGTGTTACCCACTAAAACCCAATAGGGTCTCCAATCCGTGTGTGGCTGGGCTGCCACTGACCACTTTAGTGCCTGCGATGCCTTAAGCAGATATCCGTTCGCAATATTATTAATATTATATAGAAAAAAAACGAGGTGGTACCACGCGGGCTTTCTTAAGAGACGCTTATTCAGTGAAGGCCTTTAAAACTTCGCAATCAGAACACTTCTTTCAGGTATACTTTGTACAGGAATAAAAATATAAACCCCAATTTTCAGGAGACAATATGGCCGGAATCTCAAGCATTAACCTACATTTATAGGTCCTTCATTATGTATTCTGTGTGGACCGTCATTCAGAACATTTTGATATTTTAAAGGTGGAAACTATGTGATTTGTGTAACTCAATTTAAATACCAGATGTTTCGTTACCAAAACGACTTAACAACGTCAGTTCTTCAGCAAAAATAAATAAGTTTATCATTTGTACCACCAGTAATTTAAAAATTGATTCTTATGGCGACTTTCTGATCCTAAGGGCAAGCGAACGCGGGCGACGAAAATTCAAAACAAAATTTCACTTTATAATGTACAGGATAAATTGCATAAATGGCAAAATACGATATTTTAGATTGCCACTAGTTTTGAACTTCTAAGCCAACAAGCTGTGATTTCGCACGAATGCGCCGGCGCGCCTAAGAAATGTTTTCTCCTTTTATCGTTAAATTTATAAAAAAACGCAACTGTCCAACACGCTTCGTGCGGCACCTCCACCGAGCCGTCGTCACTAAACAACAATGATTATTGATTCACAAATGGCATAATTATCACCTATAAACATACTTAACTGTTACATAAGCTACCTTCGATGGTCAAGTGTGGCGCATTTAGTAGTCGAGTACCATTGGGTGTCCGTTTGTCCTGCCGAAGGAAAGTGAAATTGTGACCGATATAGACGTAATGCTTGCAACAGTGAGGTATATAACGCATTGTGATCTATACATTAATATACTACCGCTTACCCCTTCGACTTAACAGGCCGTCCTTCCTTAAGCCATGTCTTCACTTAGATTAGTAAGTACATAAAAATAAATAAAATTCCCTAATTAATTTTTACGGTTTTTATAATCTAAATTTTCAGCGTGTATTAAAATTCTGTTGAATTTTAATTAATTTTTATTTTTATTTGTTACAGATTATTTCCACATTTGCCCTCATAGCGGCATGCAGAGCCAGCGGCATAGGACACTTAGTACCAGCAGTGCGATCTGTGCCTGTGGTCAGATATGCTCCATACTACAACATCCCTAATGGTATCAGGTCAATTCACGCAATAGCGCCACCAATATTACCAGCTCCTGCACCTCTACTGCCAGCTCCTGCACCATTACTGCCAGCTCCAGCGCCTTTACTGCCAGCTCCAGCGCCTTTACTGCCAGCCCCAGCGCCGTTCTTGCCGGCCCCGGCACCGTTCCTACCAGCTCCAGCGCCGTTCCTGCCGGCTCCTGGGCCATTTGTACCTGCTCCAGCTCCATTTCTGCCAGCCCCTGCACCTCTTTTGCCAGCACCAGCTCCCATTTGGCCCGGTCCAGTAGTATCACGCGCACCCGTGTTTGCCGCTCCAGTGCCAGCCTTACCCAGGATCATCCCGTCCATCCCAGCTCTTCCCAGAATAGTTCCATCGATCCCAGCCCTTCACGCTCCCTTCTCTCCGATCATCAGACCAGCTGCTTACGCCGCTCACACTCAATTCCTTCCACCAGCTCCTATTCCCGTGGCTAGAGCAGTCCCCTACCACCTTCCTGCCCCGGTTTTACCAGCGCCAGCGTGGAAATAATTTTAGTCTAATTTTTAGATGTAATCAAGTGAAGATGTAAATGTTTGTTATGTGTGTCAGTATTGTTATTGTTTTTATACTAGTCCTTTGTAATAAAAAAAAAAGATTACTTCATGTTTTGTTGTATCCTCGTCCCTTAGTGACTTATTTATAGTCTGAAAACTGAGATAAGTCATTACTAAAATATTATTTTTCAACCCTTGATATAATTAATATAAGTGGGGCAAGCCCCACGCTTTGAAGTCAAAGTATCTAACATAACATTCCATAATCTAAAAATAATTTATCAAAACATCGAATATAGATAAAGAAAACACCCCTAAAACACAGCCCTTTGAAAGTTAAACATAATATTATTTTTGTTTACGTTGGAAACATAATAGTTTTTTGAGATTAAATCAAATTAATGATTGTTTTACTGTGAGTTTACTCCAGAATGAAAACAATATATCTAGTAAAAACTTGCACTGGTCAGAAAGTTTGTAGAGATGTTAATTATAACACTGTCATCGAGAAAACCTCAAAAGTTCCCGTAGATTCACCATATATAGTTTATAGTTTTTTTTATTTAGAGTCAAATGTGCAAAATGAAGAGATTTCTTTCGAAAAAGTTTATTTAAAAAACAAGTTATCAAACTTCTATTAACATATTTTTAGTAGTAGTAAGAATTTAAACGCTATAGATATTTTTGTAGAATAATGATAACTAGAGGTCGCCCTGTGGTCGAAATTCGACCATAAATATTTAAATTCATTGTGTAGAGAAGCTATAAAAAATTAATCTATTCTCAATTCAATCACAGACTCCAATGTAACATGAAGGCCTTGCTGCCAGGCCATTAAATTTTATGAAAAAAAGCACAGATTTCAACCATATAAAAAAAGTATTTTGTGTACGACACATATCAAAATATTGTATTATGCGTATAGTAGCGTATTTAAAAATATCCAAAAATTTAAGCATATTTTAAAATAATATAGGTATTCCACGCTCCCCCTTGATATCAACCATAACTGGGAAAAATTTCATCATTTTACATTTACGAGTCTTTCTTAAAAAGGGGTACAAAGTTTTCCACTCGCGTATTAATATAAAGATTAAACCGCGATCACGTTTTATAACACAAAATTTAAATTAAATCGACGTGGACTTTTGAAATTATTTATATAATCATATATTTAGAGTTTCTATTAAATTTCAGTTCTTTTTTGTGTCTAATTTAAACGGCAGTGTTTGCTTCGCGCTCGACTTGGCAACGCCACTGCCGTACCATCAGTTCTAGGGTACGATATCAGTTTTCGAAACTAACAGTAATAACTAGTGGTACCAGCTTTTGGCCACGCCACTTGAGCTAAGCGTTCGCTCGCATTGATAAATATTTTCATGCAAACTCTCGTATCTTATTTTATAGTCTTGCGGATAAAATTTACTAAAATCTTTTTTAGCAAATGCCTGTTGACGTAGTCAGAGCATCTACCCGATTGCCCAGCCCGATTTGTCCAGTGATTGAGCCTGTGTGATAGATCACTACGTCAGTCAGTCAGTCAGTCAACTTTGAGTTTATTAATTTCGTTATATCCAGGCTGTATACATATATCTATCTTCAGATTGTACCTCGAAAACGGTGATAGCTAGTGAGTTGTAACTTTCAAAGATCAACTTTGTTGCTTTTTTAACAAAAAATAGTATAACCAAAATAAATTAAATATCTCTCGGCTCTCATACAATAAACGTTCAAAAAAGGTAATATTGTTATACCAATTTACTTTTGGTAATTATATAAAATATAGATATTGTGCTGATCATATTATATGTATATCTGGGTAGGTTTGAAGGTAGGTTAATTAGCTTGGACGGCTTTGTAACATACAAAGTAAAAATATAATAAACTGTGTTATTTATAAAATTTTATTATATTAATGGCAATACTATAACAACGAGTATAAGTCTTTAAAGTAGGAAGGTCTACTACAGTTTTACTTAAAATCTACCGTACGAATGCAGGAGTGACACCAAAGGGTGATCGCACTAAGGGCGCTCCCGCGGCATAGGGGTAGGGCGCCGCGTATGCAGCAGGTGCGAACGGGGCGGGATATCCTAAAGGTGCCGCGTAAGGAGCAGGGCCGGCAAAGTAAGGTGACGCGAAGGGGGCGGCGTATCTCGCTGCGATGGGACCAGCAATAGGCAAAGGTGCTGGTAGAGGTGCAGCTAATGGAGCTGGTAGAGGTGCAGCCAAAGGTGCAGCAACCGGGGCAGCAAGAGGCGCAGCCAGCGGTGCAGCAACTGGAGTGGCAAGGGGTGCAGCCAAGGGAGCAGCGATCGCTGGAGCGGCCAACAGCTGCGCAGCCCTGCTGTACAGGTTGATTTGTGAGGCGTACGGTGGAATGTTCTGCGGTACGGCATGAGCGTATCCAACTTGAGCTGGTGCGATCAAGGGAGCTGCTACTCCGCTGCATTCAGCACCGATGGTGAAAGCTGCTGCGATAAGCACGATCTAGAATTTAAAAAATATTTTAGTAAATACTTTATAGATATTTTCAAAATAGGAGCTTTTCTGTAAAAGTACTCACAGATTTGAAGGAAAACATTTTGCTTGATTTGTAAAGAAGACCTTCCTTAATGAGAAGACGAGGTGTAGTGTGGCTATTAGGAAAGTGTTTAGCTTTTTATACCTTGTTTATTGTGATTCAAAATACGTACGGAAATGAACAAATGACGAATTGCGGCCAGTCGTTTGAAATTCGCGGGGCCTGCCATCAGAATTGGATCGAATTGGGAAACTTTTTGTACGGTGAAATTTTTCTGCTTCTTGAAATTTCAATCGCGTAAATCTAGCTTAAATTGAATGCTAAGCTGAACCTTAATGTGGCATTTAGCACGTATTAGGTTAATACTGACAGTATCAAACATTATAAAATAAAAAAAAGTCTCTTGCCGAATAGTGAGTATTGCCTTGAAACGGCTTGAAAGATTGTCATGAAATTTTGCGAGCATATTGAATTGGTCAGAGTATCGGCCAACATTTATTTTTCATATCTCTTAGTGGTCTAGAAAAAATATATATGGCAAACAACATTTTTTCGGGACAGATAGTTAAAATAAAAAAATAAAATGCGATGAATACATGCGGTTACTAGGTATATTTAGTAGAACCAAAAGCTATTAAATTTATAATGCGTTTCATTTTTTAAAAAATTTATGAAAATGAGGTGTCTTAAAAAGTATTTTTTTTAACACTGCATTGATAGTTCAGATTATCATTATATAGTTCATCACATACAAACCGACAGGATGTCACTTAACAATTATATAACCAGCAGTGAAATTGATGTGCACAGAGTCCAAATTAGAATGCGTCGATCGTGCGTGGCTCAAAAAATGTTGCCAACAATGTCCTAAGTATTCCTACAACGTACCGTTGCTTCACGCCGCTCTTGCAAAGTATATATTGTGATACTATCTATACGATGGCACAGTCGGATTGTCCATCCTGAACAGCAGTCACTAAACCAAGCAAAATGATCGCCAAATTCTTTGTAAGTATACTCAAAAACTTATTTTAAAATCCTTGACTGTAGAGTCTAGATAGAGCTTGAGTATATTTACTATCATACAAGGATCTTCTATAAATAAATTAGAATAAAAAATACAAGGATCTCTTGGACCAAGGTTTGTAAATATACAAGCACAAAAAGTAACACTAAAAGTCCCCCAACCCATACGCACAAATATCACAAAAGTCAGCTTTTAAAAAGTTGTTTCAGAACTCACTATACTTAGATTTTCGAAAAACGTGTAGATTTTTTAAAAAAATGTTATATAACAGGATGTTGTTAATTTGAACTGGAATTTTAGATCCTCGCCATCGCCGTAGCTACCGCCAGCGCTGGGGTGCTGCCACTCGCGGCCGCCCCGGCTGCGCTGGTAGCTGCCCCCTCATATGCCGTCGCCCCCTACGCTAGCTCCTACTCTGCTCACGCCGTCAACCATGCTGTGGCCGCCCCCGTGGTCGCCCCCGCGCCCCTAGTCGCTGCTGCCCCCTATGTGGCCGCTCCTGCCCCATACGTAGCCTCTGCGCCATACGTCGCCGCCCCCGCCCCATACTACTTATAAGATTTGGTGATTATTACTTAGTGACTTGCTCGAAGCTGTGTTATAGACGAACCTAGTATTAAATTTTATAAGTCAATTGTTATTTTATTGATGCAGATAGGTGATCGTTTTACATTGCCTTTGTGTAAAAGTTTTTTGCTACTGATTAGATTTGATGAAATTTTTATTTATATTTAGCAATGGCCGACTTATTGTTTCGATTTTTCCTTATTTGGGATAAAACAGGCGTCTGGATATAAAACAATTCAACGCTTTACGTTTCAGAAATTTCTAGTAAAAAAAAGTGTAGTTAAATTACTTATACTAGAGGTCGCCCAATGGTCGCAATTCGACCCTTAATATTAAAATCGTCTAGAGGAGCTATAAAAATAATATAACCAATTCTCACTTCCATCACACAGTTCAACTTTGCACAAAGATCTAGTTAGCAGGCCATTAAACTTTAAAAACAAAGAGACGTTAACCATAAACAATAAAATATTTCGTTTATGATTATCATGTCATGTCAAAATATTGTAGTGTGCGTAGCGATTTAGTTATTAAAATATGTTGTATAAAAGCATATCTTAAAATGATGTTGGTATTCCAAGCTCCTCCTCCATATCAATTATAGTTGGGAGAAATTTCATGCTTTTACATTTACGCGTCTATCGTGAAAATGGGTACAAAGTTTTCCGCCCGCGTAATAATATATACTAAATTTTTTACTGTCAAAGGACCGAAAAACCACTAGTCTTTCCAAAATTAAACTCTATATTATCGTACTATCAATTTGAGTATAATATATAAGAATTCTTAAGACAATATAAATCACATAACAGTGGAAGGTCGTACACAAGTTATTAAATATTGTCTGAGCGACCCAGATATTTGAGCTGTTGGACGGTATCACACACGTGATAACAACTCAGCTGATGTCATTGAAATACCCTGATCTGAATTGGAACAAGCAATTACGTGTTGGAACATAACTACTAGTTTTACACACATGGTTTAAAATTGTCTCTATGATATTTTAGCTTATAACGAAATGGTGAGTTATCCATAAAAGTTCTTTAATTTAGCATTCGCGCTACCCTAGTGGACCTATCTAATGTGTAATCAATTTCGTTCACAAGCTTTTGCCCGAGGCTTTATTTGCGTTGAACACGGAAATCGGTAAAAGTACGAATATTTCGAGAACATGAGGTTTTTTCAAGATCAGAAGTATGATACAATCCATTCTTTCCACTAGCGGCGTTAGTCCCCCACCACCGTTAACCGAGAATGAGATTATTTCGGACCGACAAAATGCAACTTTATGATCTAGGCTATAGGTTTTATTTTCGTGCGACATTGTTTTATCGTCCATGTCGTCGTCGTCATTACTGGCGTAGAGCAAAATGAAACCTGTCACCTATATCATAGTGTCATTTTATCTGGTCGAAACAATTTCATTCTCGGTTGACGGCGTTGGTGGACAAATGGCGTTAGTCTATTGGTTGTTTCGCTTGGGCGTGAAGGAAGGATAAACAAACAAACTCACTTTTCCCAATTTTAATATCAGTGAAGATATTGTAAAGTGCTTTTGAAATAAATAATCTGCTAAGAGAAATGCACAACATGCATTCTGCGGTAACTTTTAACTGCTTATTGTAGGAGGGCTTAAAATGTTAACCTTAATTCGATTAAAATTAAATACTAAGTACTTACATACGAGTAGACAGATCGAAAGTCAGTTTTGATTAAATTAACTTTTTTCTTTTTTTAAACTCTGCAAACCGAATACAAATGAAGACATAAGTAAGAAGCGGATAACTAACACTTTGCAACCTTCGCGTTTATATTAATCTTTTCCCATAAAATTTTCACAAATGTAACTAACCTATTTCATTATTTAGCTTGTATATGTTATAGTGTATCTTATAGTGTAGCCATATATCAAACCCACATTATTTTATTTTCAGATAATTGTTCGGGTTCAAAAGCGTCCATTAACGCAAAAATCCAAGAGTTTTTGAAATGTTAGTCATCTACTTCTTCCACCTATGTGTTCAAATATAATTGTGATTCTCTTGTTTTTTTTATATGGGAAACTCAATAAGAAATATAAGGCTGTATTTATATAATATAGGATTATTGTCAGGTGAATTAAAATTGTGCTTCCTTTTTTATTTGTAACTAGTTGATGCCCGCAACTTCTTTGCGCGAAAATTTGTATAACCTTTGTAAAATCCTCGGAATCGTAGATTTTCCCGGGATAAAAAGTATCCTATGTGTTGCCTACACTTAATAGCTATTAAATAAAAATAAGATTTATTCGAATCCATTCATTAGCTCCGGAGATTAGCGCGTACAAACAGACAACGTTTTTTTGACGATTTGTGTTCTATTACTGTTCCTAAGCCACTGATTAGTTTGTAAAAATATTAATTGTACAGACACGCCAATTTTACTGTTTTATTTTACGTATAGAAGAAGATTAGATAAAGTTCTCAGTGCTTCACATCCAATGTGGATAATTTGTTTCTCTGTAGTGCCTGGGAAATTAAATGTTCGTATATTTGCCCAAGCTCATACAACATTCTCACATCACATCCATGTGCAACCCGCACATGGATGTGATGTGTGAATGTTGTATCCCCTCTCCCTCATGTTTTCCTTTACCATATGGGCACGTACTCGAAATCTGAAAATGTCTCTTTGGTACACGTAACACGCTTCCACCTTGGATCGAACCTGCACCCTTACAAGTACGAAGTACGAACGATCTATCCACTAGGCTACGGACGGTCAAGATTAAGAATCGCAAGCATACAAAAAATTAAATACTCACATTCAATATAATAATTGAACATAATAAATTATCGGTGAAATATGCATGAATTATATCCATAAAATTGCTAATGTTTATACGTCGTCGTATATAGTTTTTGTGGACAGAACGAGTGTATAAAGTTGTATACCGAAAGGCAGCGAGCTAGAATATTGACATAAATAATTAAAAATAGTTCAATAAGTAACTTACATTACACGCGTACTGTCGAGAGGAAAAGTCATAGCCTTATCCCCTTATTAATAAAAATGTTTATAAAGTGTTTAACTAATCAAGATTCGCTATCACTTTCTGGAATATTCAAAATGTCACACGACAGAAAAAGGACAGCCAACCTTGATTAGTTAAACAATGTTTAAATTTTTTTATGAATAAGGGGGTTACTGATAAAATATTTACACCGTGACGTTTGCTTTGTTTTTGTCGAGTAAATGAGTTTACGGCAGGCCCAATTCTCCTAATCATCTTTCCCTATCCCTGTTTCCATAGCCTATTCCCTACGAGTGTCCATGGGCAGGGGCGACGGCAGTTGCTGTGCTTGAGGTTACCCACTTGCTCCGTAAATGGCATAAAAAATGGGCAACCCTATATCCCTTATTATAATAATAATCCCTCTTTACTTTTCCTATTCCCTTAGTCTATTATCCCATACTATGCAACTTCTCTGATTTTGCGAGTGTTTATTGGAGTCAACTCTCTTTCCATCGGGTTGCTTTCCATCAGATAACTTGTCTGCTCGTTTGTCGCCTAATTTTAATATTAGTATATAAATTAAATGTCCAAAAACCCCACTGCAGGAATCGTTAAAAATCCGCCATTTTGTTTTTTATATTTTGATGTAACTACTGACACTCTTACAGTAAATGCAAATCTACCGCCACCTCTCAAGCCAAAATTCATCAAGCCGTTAGGCTAGAGAGCGTGCCAAAAAATTATTCATACATACATACTCTCGAAGAACATGACCCTCGTTCTGGCGCAGTCGGATTAAAATGGGATATATCATATTACGACCTCTGTGGCTCAGTTGGTAAGCATTGGTAACTTAAGCCGGGGGTCGCGGGTTCGATTTCCGCGCGACGGAGTAAGAAGTTTTTCAATGTTCCTGGGTCTTGGATGTGTATTAAATATAGTATAAAAGTATTAAATATACTTCCGTTGTCTGGTAACCGTAACACAAGTCCTGTGGTAAGTACCCGACTTACCACAGGACCAGACTGATGTGGTGTTAAGCGGTAATAGATATTATTATTATTTATTGTATGAGCCATCCAGGGGTTTGCGATGCGTTGTTTTTTTTTTAATAAAATAAGGAGGCAAACGAGCAAACGGGTTAACTAATGGAAAAGAACTGCCGCCGCCCATAGACACTCGCAACATCAGGGTTGCAGGTGCGTTGCCGGCCTGTTAAGTTGGAATACGCTGTCTTCTTAAAGGTTTGCAGGTCGTAGCGGTCCGGAAATACTGCTGATGAAAGTTCAATCCAGAGTTTTAATGTGCGAGGCAGAAAGTTACGCGAAAATCGTACTGTGGAAGACTGCCATTCATGGGTGGTAAATTTTTCGCGTAAGTCGTTAGCGAAAAGTTGCAGGTGGAATGATAAATGTCAAATATTATTATGAAACATGTTAGAAATGATATTAGGTAATTTTAGTATAACTGCGAATTTGAAATAGCCAATTAAAAAAAACTGAAAACTCTGCACAACACAAATAATGAGTCAGGAAAAACAAAAGAAAATCGTAGTTGTTTGAATTATTATTTTCTCATCTTCGCAATATTTCGTCTCATAGAAATAGGACGTAAACACAAAATAAAAACAGATTTTAATTAGGCCATGTGCCAACGTGAAATAGAGCAAAACGTTTCTTTGATCCACAAAGGTTTTTGCGGTATAATATTTTTCGATGCCATTTTTTAATTTAATTTTCCCATATTTTCCTCGAGCGATCCGGGACAAAACCGTAGGCGTCGTAATAAATAGCATCCCTCTTGTCTAATTGTGTATGAAAAAGGTCGGTGTTGTAAGCCAGAGTAAAATTTTATGACAGAAATTTCTAGACTTGTGGGTAGTAAGCGTCCCTAATTCCTCTTGTATGCAAATGACGTGTTTTTTGTATCGTTTTTAATTAAAGGTTTCTTTATTTTTTATGCACTTATTTAATTACATAACCGTAAACACTATCTCTGTTAACAATCAGCTTTTGCCAGCGAATTCGTCGACGTTGTCCTCGTTGACCTGCATCTCTCTTGAATCTTTTTGCTGAATTTTCTTTACTATAAAGCTCCTTTCCAACGAATGCAAAACCTTGAATAAAGGTTTGTGGGTTCTGGAGTTATAGCGTCAGGAAGAGAAACTCTTCTTATTTTTAAATAATAAATAACAATGTTTTTTTTTTTCTTTTTAAGAGATTATTTTTAATAAACTGTAAAAATCATTTTTACATGCCCACACGAGGTACCAACACGAGTTAAAACATTTTAAATGTACATTAAATTTTGCGTATCCACTAAATGACCTATGACATTAATAATATCGATTCACAATAAATTGATAAATGGCGAAGGAAATATAATTTATCATATCGTAAAGTGCAGAACGTACAGATTCATTTGAAAACCAATTATTTATTACCATGAAAATGTAATAACTAATTACTTTCAAAGGGCAGTCCACAATAGGCCGATGTAGGTATTAAATTTTAGGTTGGTTTAGACCACGCCTGTCTGTTTATACATATAGGTGCTGAATCAAATTTTATAAAACTTACACAAACTTATATAGTAATAGCCAGCGCAAACCACTGAATGGATCGGATCGAGTGATGCAGGTAGATGTTGAAAGTCGACTTAAAAAGCTAGTTTCCTTAATATTTTAAAATAAACGAAATAACGCATTTTGGGTTTCACTGTATAAGTAATATTCTTAGAGCTAATAGAGCGATAACATTAAAAAACCGGCCAAGTGCGAGTTGGTCTCGTGCACGGAGGGTTCCGTAGCAAAAAAGAGCGAAAAATTTGAAAAACTTGTTCTAGAAGCAGAACAGTTATGCAACAATAGCGCTGTGTAGCTCCATCTAGTATTGAAAAGGAAGAAACTAGCTAAAACACTGTTTTTTTGCATGAGAGTATTATTTATTATATATATATATACATTTAATTTATTTTATTTTAAGAATTTATTGTTATAGCGGTAACAGAAGTACATATGACCGTTTTTGAGATACAGCCTGGGGGCAGACAGACGGATCGATGGACAGAAATCGAAGTCTTAGTTATAGGGTCTCGACTCTCGATTTACCCTTTGGGTACGAAATTCTAAAAATTAAGGATTGCATGCCATTTATTTTTAAATCAGTGACTCGAATTTGAAATAGGTACTGCAAGTAAAAAGCTTGTCAATTCTATTCATTCCAGAGTTGCAAATAAACTTTAGTTTTGAGAGGCACATTTAAAAAATTATACATCGCTGTATGTGGCATTAAGCCTACTCTTAGAAAAATAAGATAAGTTTTTTCTCTCCTTAACGCTAGAAAAAAAACTCACTGTAATTTATAAATTTAGCAACTTACTACTTTTTTTTAATCGACTTCCGAGAAGGAGGTTTCGCAATTCGACCGTATATATCCTTTTGTTTTAATAAGTAACTTTAGTGTCCAATGTAATGACTTAGATCTTTCTTAAATCCGTGTCCTAAAAACACTCCATATATCATTGAAACACCTGGTTATGTTCAGTTAATATTACACGTATGTATTAGTGATTGTACACAACTGTACCTACATGGCCCTAGGCTGTTCTGATGACCTAGGACTAGAGGTAGGGTTAGACGGATTTGGTCGGGCTATGTGTCTAAGAACTATAAAAGCTCGCAGGGCCTAGTACACGGCACATTCAGTCCTAATTCCTTCTTGACTTACAAGACCCACCCTATCTCTTCAATATGTACAAGCTGGTAAGATTTTTTATTGCAAAATAATAAAAATAATATTTATTAACTTAATCTAAATTAAAAATACGATGAAAAAAGTGTTCAATTTCACATCATTTACAATGAAGATCAAATTATAATAATGAGTATTATATTTGAGGTTGATTGGAGATGTTAGAAAATTTAAAATATTAATGACCTTAAATAGTTTTCTTCTTTGTTACTAATAATTTTAATAATTAAAACTATTTAATTTTAAGTATCAAAATTTTCTTAAAAATTAAACTTTCCTATTACTTAATATTTTAAATATTACTTTTATTTTCTTGTAACGTGATTATAACGAGATAGCACATTGTGAATTTTGGAGCAGTGTTTACGTGATGTCATCGACCCCTATAAAAGTCGGCAATCGTCCTATAAAAACTAAATAATTTCCGAATATTCCGGTAATAGGGAAGAATTGGGTAACGCACATTTTAAAAACTGCCGGATTTTTGCAAAATGGACGCTTTACGTCCGGAAAAATTAAAAAAAATTAAAAAAAAGTGGATTTAATGGATAGCTAGATAGACAAGATAGATAATGAAATCGTAAACTTACAAGATTTATAAAAATTTTATGGGAAAAAATGAGCATTTACTGGAATTATAGTTATCCGCTTCTTCCGCTTACGTCTTCATTTCTAAGTAGGTATGAATGACGTCATTAGTTCACGTGAAGTTTTCTTACATTTTCTTATTCTTACAAAAATTTTCAAAATTTAAAAAAAATTAATACAAACTTTGGTAGGTCAACAAAAAAAAACAATTCACAAACGACTTGTGCGTATCAAAGATGGCTTTGCCTAAAAAAATAAGGAATGTCTTTCCTTTAGGTACATAGCTAATACTGTTAATATTTGACGTCTCGACGGTTGTATGCTTAAAATTTGTTTTGAAAACAGTTTTTTTTTCATATATCGAAGTATATATTTTAGGATTTAAAAAAAAGTTCCTTACATCGTTTAGGAACACCCCAAAGATATTATAAGTGGCAGCCATCTTGCAATTTTTCGATCCTTTGAAATATATGGCATGAAGTAAATATTCTGCTAATTTTGCTACAATATATTGAAACAATATATCGCCTATGGCAGCCGTAAGATAGAAATAGGTCTACTCATTTGACTAAAATATCTAGTTACCAATTTAACCTCAGGCTTTAGACAATAACCTCTAATGTAATATTGTTAACACTACCCGACAGGTGATTGACCTTTAGTTTATTTTTCCCGACTCTGAAGAAATCCTAGTCTAAGTTTTCCTAGACGAGGCGCGTTAGAAAATTATTATAATGTGTAAGGGCGACGCCATTGTAAGTCGTAATTTTTTTTTCGAATACTGCAATATTGACATCAAAATAAAGGGGTCAGTCGAAGAATAATTCTGATTGATTTTAAAAATAACACAACCGTAATAGACGACCTCTTCGGGTCAATAGTAAGCGAGTTGGTTGCTTAAGCTTGCGGTCGCGGGTTCGAATCCCGCCGACGGAGCAAAAAGTTTTTTAATGTTCCTGGGTCTTGGATGTGAAATAAATATGTGTATCATATAATAAAATTTCCGTTGTCTGTTACCCGTAACACAATTCACTCGGGTACTTAGCACGGGGCCAGACTGTTGTTAAGCGTCGATAGACATTATTATAGTAATAAAGTAAGACCCTAATTCTTAGCAGCCGGCCTTTTTGTTAAATTTTTAATTTAATTAATTCACACGATCATTTGTCACTTCACAAAAAAAATTATATGATCCGATTCCAGTTTTTTCTGCATTTCCACCAAAATCCTCTTCAGTGTGTTTAACGGACAAACGTCCAAAGAAACAAACTAACACATTAATAATATTATATGTGATTTCCAAGTGAAAGTACAGTGTTTGATCCAATTTCTAATGAGAGTGAACTTGACATTAAGGCGATGGGCGACAACGGCCGCTCGAGGTCAACCATGTCACAATACGCATAAGAAACCGGTAGACCGATCTCAAACAAATCGGTAAATCGGAGCGCGTACGGCTGAAATGAAGAGTAAGCTTGATTTGAACCGCCGAGTATCGCAAAGTCACGGTGCGCGTCAGTGGATATAGTATCACACAAAATATATAAATACGAAAGTTTCTTTTTGAAGTGTAAGCAAGTGGATCAATTTCAACAGAATTTGGCGTGAAGCTATAGTATCTATATGCAAAATTTTAATGTGCGGAAATATTGTAAAGTGTGGTAGCACCACCGGCAAAGCTAGTGCTCAATAAAAAATATTTTCAAAATTACTTCTAATTCGGCTTGCTGGTTCATACTATCTGTTGTGGCTATGTTTTCCGCCGTCATCATCGCATTAAAGGCAAGCCCACACATTACTTCGATTAATTACTCATTACTTGGATTAATTAGATTGTGTTTATTCGTTTGGTCGCTAATTTCTTAAAAACACCTTTTTTTAGTGTGGTTGCCTCATACGCAAAGCTTTGTAGTAAACTTTAACAGTCTTTATATTATATTTTTTAAAAACCTTTTCATTTTCTAAGAATCAATTTTAATTTAAAATCTTAGTTTGGCGACAAAACTTATGTTATGACAGTTTATCACTTTAAAATTAATATTAAAAATGTATTCAAAATTTGCATTTGCCTGCGTTGAACTAATTTATACCACGGAAACACGCACACATTGAGAATATGCCTATCGCAATCTTAGAAGCTTTCTCATGGTGAAACAAAAAAAAATATAAATAAGTGCGTTATAAAGTTCGAAGACACCCGCTTCAAACAGACAAACGCTCAAACGCTTTATAATATTAGTATAGATTATTCCATTATATCCATTTCTTTTATCCAATCCTTCGTGAAACATGCGCGTCGCCTTAAGCAAATAAATTATCCATTTACGAGTAATAATGTACCGGCGATTGTCCTCACTTCGACAAGTTTCTTTCGTATATTAAATTACTTCTTGTACTTAATTAAGTATCATTGTATTCCATGGCACATTAATAATGCCATTACAAGACCGAACCCTTTTGAAGACTGCCTCATAAGTCAGTCATGTAATTGTAACGACTTCAACATGTTTACCTTTATACAGTAGTGGAAATAATTACTCGTTTCTTATCCTTGTTTTATCCTAATAATTATGTATTAATTTATATTGAATGCGGACATCCGTCTAACAGCAAAGTGTTTAACTACTACACAACTCAAAGATCTTCTTGTATGAGTTCCTATTAATGTAATAATATTTAACTAATTTTCATGATTCAAAAAAATCTGACGATGATGCCATATCACTGCGACGCACAAAAAGAGACCATTTTTATTCCACGGGGAGGGCGGGAGAGTCCTCATGGATTCCTTACGGGCCGGCCCGTGAGGATATGTGCGACTTCACTTTGGTGTGTTACCCAGTAACCTATGGACAAAACTCCCTCAAAAAAGAGCCAAAGAAGGCCACTTTGCAACATCGCTAAGAGCAATTCATTTTGTCATTTTTCTCGCAAATACCTATTAACTTTGCAAAATATTTTATCAAAAATGTTCGATTTTCAGCAAAATGTACTAAAATAAATTGCAGAGAAATTCCTTTGCAATATTGCTGTTAGGACCTTTTTAGGCCTTCTGGTCTCTTCCTGCTGCTATCAAAATTGCAGCAGTATTTAACACTTTCATACATTATCACGTTTGTTTTTTATTTAAGTTAGTCAAATTTATGTTTTTTTTTTTTTCATTAAAATAAAATTGGAGTGTCCGGGTCTTCTCGGGAAAACGTATCTCGTTATCACGGTTATCAATGTATTCTTGTAAAAAAAAGATACCATTACTACCTTTTGTTATTTTTCAAATCTTTTTCATGTCTGAAAAGCATATAATTCAAACTCACAATCCTCAAGTCATACATAAAGTATTGTGGCAAATAGTAATTAGACACGTGTTCTAAAAATTTTAAATAATTAATTCCATAGTGTTCTAGAATACTCGCCTAAATCGTGCTTAGTAACCGATAATGTCGCTTAGAAAGGAAACAGCCATATCACTAGAGGTACCAGTTTGGCAACATTGTTCAGAACACGCCCTCTCGTTAAATGTTTATACATTAAATATAATTGCCTGATATCTATTTGCTGGCAAAAACTGTGACTGTTGCAATATCTATAAATTAATATAAAGTTGTAGAAACTTTATGACTTCTCGTTTACGCGAGTATCACCATGATATTATGGATGCACTTATAGATTTTGCCGCAGAGCACTTTTAATATTCCCGATGTTTCGGCTGCTTTTCAACTGCCGGGTAGACTGAGGTGAAACGTGTCCCATCTCTCATCCAAATAATTGTTGGTTAAGTCTTGATTCAAAAAACTTAAGCTACCATATGAATGTTACGTATAGACAACAATACTAGAAATTTCATCAAAATCGGTTTAGGAGAAGTTTTGCCTTCATGATTTCATAGTCTTTGTTCTTTCAACGTCTTCTTTATAACACCTAGCATAAGCGTTACATGTGAGATAGCTTAGGATTGTTTTCTAAAGTATGAAACTTTTTAACTGTTATGTACTTTACATATAAATCAATAAAGAACGTTGTACCCAACCGTTCTCGGCATGAAAAAATTGGATAACGAAAGCAGAAAAATATTATACTTTTGTATACAATATAGCTGTTAATAGTTGACTGCGTGCAGTTATCTATTGTCCAATTTCTAAAACGAATTATCATTTTCACCAACAGGTCGTATTCGCCGCCCTCCTGGCTGTAGCCGCCGCCGCCCCCGGGCTCGTCGGTGGTGTCTGGGGAGGCGCTGCCCCCTGGGGAGGCGCTGCCCCTTGGGGAGCCCCCGGCCTGGTCGGTGCCCCTGTGCTAAGCGCCCCCATCGTTAGAGCCGCCCCTGTCGTCAGCCACGCCGTACCTGTCGCCACCTCCTACGCCAACCAAGTCAGGGTGAGTTAAACTTACTTTTAAAATGTGCACAGGTTGAATTTTTTTTTTTTCTTTCCGAAGGCACGACCGTTGTAGCCCTAGCGTCACTGCCAATCCCAAGAGGATATTTTACGAGTCCTTCGCATTAGAGCACCGTCCCCAAACAAAAACGTTTGTATAAATACAGGGTACAATGTAACAATAAAGCTGTTGTACTTTAAAGTGCATTAGAGTCTCTTGAATAGAGCTTATTGTGAAAGTTGCAGAGCTGCAAAAATAACGTTTTCAATTATGTGCGATTATGATGTTACTAAATGACACCCGCAACTCCATTGCGCCAAAATTTTTTTATCGCTCGGGAACCATTCATTTTTCCGGTATAAAAGTATGTTATCCTTCCCCGGGACTCAAATATCATCATACCAGGTTTTAAAAAAATCGGTTCAGCGGTTACAGGTAACAGACACACAGATAGACACACTTTCGCATTTATAATATTAGTACGATAATATGGAAATATGAAAGTATGAATAACTCAGACATCCGCTTAGAAAGGACTTTGAAGCCACGACCGAAGGGATAAGATTGGGGATTAAAACTACTTCTCAGCGCAAGCGAAGAAAAGCTAGTTCTGTGTAGAAATTCAAAACTTATGTGATATAAAAGGGATCTAACACACAAGGACAAAACATTACGTAGGTGTGTCTCTCGACAACGTTCATATTTTTATCGATAAGACGGATAGACCTTTAAAAGTTTTATTACTTCGGAACTTCTATTAGACTAGTCATTAGGGATTATCTTAGTTCAACCGGTGTCACATTCTCGTTCCTGATTTTTTAAACTATTGAACAATTTATTAAGGAGTAATTGAAAATGTAGAGAAAGCGTAAGCGAATCTTTTCTTATTGGGATTCTTTATAAGGATTATCCAGACTAGTTATTAATCTTCTACAGATTCCGCTATTTGATGAAACAATAATTTGTGACACTACAAAACACTATTCTGCAGAAACGAGCTTAGATGCGTTTTGAATTATTAAAGTATGCGTCGCACGCAACCTTCGCAACTTTTCTTAAAGTGTATGAACGTGGCTATCCATAAATACATCGTGTACGGTGCGTGCGCCGCGTCACCTTAAAATCAAAATCTTATTTATTCAAAATCAGTATTTAAAGTACACTTTCTGAACGTCGAGACTACGGTGCCTGCCACCGGATCGGGAACTAACCCGGCGAGAAGAACCGGTTTAAGAAACTCGCACGGGTCCACCTTTTACCAAAAAGATGAAAAATAACAATATTATGTCTTAAAACTAATTTAATAAACAGTAATTGTTTTAAATACATAAGTAATTGTAAGTCAATGTAAATATTACAATCTTTTGTAACTTATTTGTAAAAGAATTTAAAAAATAAAGAAAACCAATATTATAGAATGATTTACATTCTTTAACTCCTAGCGAACACGTTTTCCCTGAGCTTATAGTTCATCAGAAAAAAATGTAATAGACATCGATTTTTCGCAAAAAAAATTGTGTAAACTTCGAAACTAGTCGGTATAAAAAGAACGATTTTTTTCTACAATACATTAATATAAGTAACACACAACAACAAGCCCAACTTCCCTACACCTCTTTCCCTATCCCTTTTTCCCGTAGCCTATTTCTTCATTAAAAAAGGGCCAGCAACGCACTTGCAAAGCCTTTGTTAAAAGTGTCCATGGGCGATGGCAGTCGCTTTCCATCAAGTGAGCCCGCCTTATTCTCGTTCAAAAACTAAGGTTTTTTTTAAATAACTATTAACATAAGTCTTCTTTATATTATGAAGGCAAGCTGGGGCCTTGCATAAGGGATGATTGTCTACGGATAGGGGGTCTTAAACTGAAACCGTTTTAAGACTCAAACTAATGAATTTGAATGCCGCAGGAACAATCGTGTGCCGTTTAACAGTAGAGCTTCAGTGGAGTCATTACTATTTTTATAGAGTGTTATCTCTATAATCTATTTAGTAGTCCCAAAAACTGGTCTCTCTGCTCGTTTTCCGCCTCATTTTTCTCTAACGAAGTAGTTAAACGTTTAGTTATCTTTAAGAGTAAAACAGTGAAAGTTATAACAATTAGTGTGATGCAAGCGCGGTCGAATTTGGCTACACTTGACATGCGCGTACGCAAGCGCTTATGTGACATTATGACTATTACGTGTACTGACACTTGGTGCTGAATACTGAGTGACTATTGTCGCGGTATAGAAAGAAATGTTCGTAGATGCATTTACATTGGTAAATGATGGTAAGATTCGTGTAAACCAATATTTATTTAATGCAACTTATTATGATAGTGGTTAATCTAAGTCAGTTATATAACAAGTTCCGACAATCCGTTCAGTATTTTCTGTTCCCATCCACCAAACATCCAAACAAATTTTTACACTTAAATAATAAGTGTGATAAATGATAAGTATGATAAATGATTTACTACGTAATGTTTTTCGAGATTGTGAATGTATGTATAATTGTATATATACTGAAAATGCGGCGAAACGGTTCCTGTAAAGATGGTAGGGAAGTGTTTGCTTTGCGTTCGACTTGGCGATGCCACTGCCGTGCCAACAGATCTCGACAGATACCGTGCCTCCTCAAGCGCAAACTGAAATTCTTTTTTTTTAGTAATAAAGAGGGAACAGCGTAAATATAATTAACTTATTTAATGAAGTAGTTCATCAACCTTAACCCCCTTATTCATAAAAATACTTCAGCAATGTTAAACTAATCAAAAATCAAAATCAAAGTTCGCATTCAGTTTCTGTCGTGTGACGTTGTCAACATGCCAGAAAGGGACAGTGAACCTTGATTAGTTAAACACAGTTTAAATACTTTTATGAATGAGAGAGTTCACGTTTTACATAAATAAGCTTCTAGGAATTCTAGACAAACTTCTCAAAACTTCTGGAATCGTCCAATGCTGCAAGCTGGTATAGCCATTTAAATTACACTCTTTATTAAGACACGTGCTTGTCTATAGCTCCACGAACACCATAATACCTTTATTCAGTTATTTTCAGTTAAATCTGCGTCAAGTTATCTATTATTAATAATGTAATTAACAGGTAATGGGACGGCGGTCTGATTACGCGCTCTAATGGATTTCCATCAACCTTGTTATAATTTAAACATTTTATTATAACAAGCTTAATGTCTAAAGGCCGACTGCAGGAACTATTGCAATTTAAAAAAGCCCATCATCTTGACACCCAATAACTCGATTTAAATGGGCGAAAAAAAAATTTTTTGGAACCCCACAATTTTTGTTTTAAAATTATCTATTTTAATTTTTTTAATTAGTAACGTGCCCAGTATCATTTGCGCTATCAAGACAAATCTAACGATACCTCGTACGTTAAAATCAATCGAGCCGTTTAGGCTGCAGAGCGGGCCAAACAATCATACACACATAGATAGATAGAAACATACATACATGCCTACACACTCTCGAAACACTTAACCCTCCTTCTGGCACAGTCGGGTGAAAATAACCAGTCATCTGTATCATCAGACTAATACTTTTCAATTAAGAGAGCTATACAAACGACCAGTCGAATCTCTATCGAAAACGCTTAGCGTGAAAGTGACGTTTTTCTGGAAAAGTCACTTTTACTGATTATGACGTCATAAATTAATTCTTTGACTGGGTTTTACGTGACTGCGGTAAAAACGAAAGTGTTGAAACGTTTGTGGATTGCAATTTACAAGCAAAGATGGTCAGGGATAATTGTAAATCTTAGCGTGACGACATGTAGGACGACATGTAAGAAGAAGTGAATTGTAAATCTTAGCGTGACGACATGTAGAAGAAGAAGTAGACATACAAGGAAGATGCAGCCCCTTCGTAATCACCGTAGTTCCGTTAGTCGGCACGACGATCGTGCAAGCGTCCACATAATCGGCGGCAGTTTTTCAACTCGCCGATCAAATGCGATTATACACAAACATCGGCGGACAGAGGCGAGTATGTCCTCTACAAAATTGTGCTAGCACGTCATCGTCGGTGTTCGCCGAATATGGAAAAAATTCTATTATAGCCAAATTCGACGGACAGAGGCGAATATGCCCACAACACAATCGTGTTCGTCATCGTCTGTATTATCTGATTGTGGACAAATGCGAATACGTCCGAACTTAACACATCGTGCTCGCCCTTCGTCGTCTGTTTTAGCCGATCATGAAACAGGAGCCATTAAATAACATTCTATTAAAGGACTAGCCCGCGGCGCGGCGTGGCTCGCGTTTAGAAGTATTTATACAAACGTTTGTCCCCTATTTTATTCCTTTGTAGGTAAAATTTATCAAAATCCTTTTTCAGTCGAAGCCTACGTCAAAACATTTACCAGCATCGTCGAATAAATCATAGTGCTGCATACCAAATTTCAGATTTCAGATCGCCGATCGGTTAAATGTTTGTAAATTTGATATTTTTACGAAATAATCAATATGGGGGTCTAAAAAACAGTAATTGAAAAACAAATTAACAAAAAAAAATTGTCTGTTTATCTGTTGGTCTTTCTAAATATAATACGCGCTAATCTTTGAAAATACTGGATATCTTATTTGGTGTTTAGCTATGAAGTCCAGCTAACATATAGGATACTTTTTATCCCGGGAAAATGTACGGTTCCTGCGTGATAAACGAATTTTCGCGCAGCGTTACGGGCACGTTGTTGTTAAATAGCTTCCGTAGACCTCTCCGTAGTCCGGACAACGGAAATCCGGACAGCCGAACTTGTTAGCCACTATGAAAACAATAATACTTTCTAAGCGTAGAAATTAATTCGTTTTTAATCAACCAAAAAACGACTATGGACTTCTTAGAAACTCCATTTTGTTGTTTTTGTCGGTACAGTTACCCATGGTGGCCGATTTCATGGTTTTTGTCGCCATTAGGTATTAAAACAAACTGTTTTTTGTCACAAAAAATAACTTTCTCGCTGTTGGTTTTGTGGTATTGGACGTGTACACAATGTGTGGTTTTGTTCGAAGAGTTTTTAATGATATACAGGGGCAAATGACAGCAACTACCATCGCCTATGGACACTCGCGACATCCGAAGAGTCGCAAGTGCGTTGTCGGCCTTTTTATGAGGGAATAGGAAATGTGAATAAAGATAGGAGGATTAGGGAAGTGGGGCCACCGGTAAACTAACTCACTGAACAAAACACAGCACAACGTCGTTTCACGCCAGTCTGTGGGGCCGTGGTATCACTCGAGCCCATTCGAGCTGCAATATATCTCTCAGCTGTTAATTGTCGCTTATATCTCGTTTACACGTATTAAGTAGATAAGTAGCTAACTAAATTTTAACATAATTTTAAGTCATTAATTGCATATAAACACAAAATTTTGTAGCAAGTTGCAAGTTAAATTTAAGTTAACTACTTAACTAGATAATTAGAAAATTTTCTATTTTTTCTGTTAAGATGGTAAACGGGGCTTGTCACTTGACACATTTGTACAGATACATTTCAGAACAATTTAGTAAAATTCACAAGTTTAGTGACGTATTCGGATTCAGTTTTTCGTTGTGATCCTCTTAGTAGGTATTCCACCAAAACCTCATCAATAACAAATTAGCGACAGAATTTACGACTTCAGTACGTTGTTGATCCGTCCATCTACTAAAGAGCTCAACTACTCAAATACTTTTGGACATACACTTAAAATTAAGTTACCTACTTATCTACTTAATACAGTGTAAACAAGACATAAGCGACAATTAACAGCTGAAAAATTATTTGGCAAGCTACCGTAGCCCAATTCATGAAGAAATAAATTGTCTGTAAAAAACTTAATGGTCCGTAATGAAAGCGGCCATATTTTTCATGAAAAATTCACGAGTTTTTATACTTATTTGACTAATAAAAATGGTCAATTTTCTTTATGGAGGTTCGGCACACAAGAAATGAAAATACTCCTGACGATCCGTCAAGGACGAGAAGGCAGTTATTTATTTATTTATTCTTTATTTGCTCATAAAAATACATACATTAGAGAGAAAAAAACTAGATTGGGAATAAAGCAAAAGGGCGGTCTTACCGCTTACAGCGGTTTCTTCCAGGCAACCCATAACAATCATAACAAAAATTAAATAAAGTTAATCTTAATTAAACAAAAGATCCTTGAAATTATAAATATAATAAGTAACTTAGGAAAAATAAAAATGATTGAAAAAACTACTTAAATTTTACACAGATACATTAAGATAAAATTATAATAATAGTATACACATACTTAAGGAAGAAAATATATTATTTATTTAGTACTGGAACACAAGAAGTATCAAAAATATTAGGCTTGATCTAGATAGTAAGATTTTAGGCGTTTTTAAAGATATTTATTGTTTCTGATTTTTTTTTGTATATAATTCTAGAGGCGAATAGCGGAAATTTGTTCACTAAGGACATGAGTTATCGCTAAAGCACAAACAAAACACATTGTTGTTAGTCAACGAAACCATGAATAATGCCCGGTATATACGAGACTAGTTTTTCAGGCTACGATAGCAAGCTGGTTTCAGCTCGTGTAGACAAAACTAGCCTCATTTGTAAGCTAGTATATTAAATTAATTAGTGAAAAGCCTTAGTTAGCCAAGACGGTTCGAAAGAGAACTATCTTGCTATCCTGCCTTTGAAAACTAGCTCTAGCCTCCTGTATCCCAGGCTGTATCAAATATATATCTGTTAATATAGCCAAATTACTAAATAGTAACTAAGCTATATAGCAGAGGCACCGAAAATTACGTACTGACTTTTTCGACGACAGTACGATATTTTTGTGAGTCTTTTAACTCACCCTTTATTCGGTAGAGCATCGTTTGGTTACGGGTAGATCGGTGAAGTTAAACTAATTATTGAATCGCTAACTAATTGGTATGCTCAAACCTCAATATCTCCATCCTCATCCACAGAGAGATAGCTCTCTTCTATGAAAGCTTTGTAACCCATTTCCTGCCATTTGCCAAAAGAACGAATAAAACAAAAGCTATGTTAGATTTACTGTGTTTTTTTTAGCTAGAATTTGAAAGATAACAAAGATTTTCTCTAGTAGAATTGAAGAAAAAAATCTTGCCACTGATTCGTGCAAACTGCGAAAAATACACTCCAACTGCCTAAACCTAATGTAAAATATATATTAGGCAATGCTTTACGTATGCCATAAAATATTTTAATTGACGGACATTAAATCATTAAATCTTATTAACTTATGTAAATATAAATAAAATTTTATGAAAGCATAAATTTGATTCAAGTCCGAATATTTCACTTATTTGCACGAATATTACACTTTATTGCTTTACTAAATTAGTTATTAGTTACTAAAAAAATCTATAAAAATTACAATGAATGTCATTATAAAAATTAAGGGTATGATAATGATTAATTCTATAAGAAATTTTAGTTCACAATTGCCGAACTCGAGGAATAATGATGCGCCGTCGATTTATCGATAGTCGACTAATTGAATTGATAACTGTGACAGATTGACGTGGCTGGCACCCCTTCACCGCTTGCAGGTTTATACAATTACACCATATGTTGAGCGTTAAGCCGCAGGGGTGAGACTTGACCCCTAAACGTCACAAGTGATAAGGTACTCAGTTACGATGTTTGACATTAATTATTGTTTATAAAATTATTATTGATAACCATAATCCAGGGGGATTTACATCCAACACAATTACGACAAATTAAAAGGAGATTCGAATATAGCGAATCGACGTATAAATGTATTTACTGCTAGAAAATACTATATTACAAGCATCGAATAAAGAAAGATTTTACTTGATTCTTGAAAAAAATATATATTATTAAAGTAAAGATTGTATGTCGAACAAACAAACATAAGGCAGATGCATAAAGTGCGTAGGACAGGTGTGTGAACTCGCGAGTGTGCTCGATAGTAATTGACGTTAAAACGCCCCCTTAATTGCTCCACTTGACAAGTGACAACACTCGTCATGTCCGCCAAATATTGTGCTTTTTACCCACAAAAATTAGAAACAAATGTTACCATAAAAGGCATATTTTACTAATTATACAGAAAAATTCGAATGCTTTTTGTCTAACATCAATTTTCCTTTGCATTAGCATAAAAACGTCGTAAACCTATTAACGTAATTTAACTACACGGATATTTGATGGTACTTAAAAGCTTATCGATATAATATATAATTTAACCGGGTTCGATCTAAAATATTTATCGACTTCGATACTCCCGTCGTACGTATCTGCATTAAAATAAGGAGTTAAAGTTATGACATTTACTAATAAGCTTAATGCCACTTTTATGTACCTCATATCTGAAGTTACGGTCGTTTAATTATGTTATTATAATATTATTAGTAATTTTTATTTCAAGTAAGAAATAGTTATTGTAAAATCTAATGTTCCTTTAAAAATTAAAAAGAATATAAGTTTTAATGGCTTAATATCTAGGCTTTTATTACACAATTTTGATAGTTTATTATTTCTTAAAAATCTCAAGCTTTTTAACAGTAACGAATTATTGTTTTTACAGAAAAAAGTTCTCCAATTATCCTGTACATTCGCAAGCCAATCGCCAGAGCAAAAAATGCCACAGCGGAATATTAACACTATTTAAAATCTCTGAAAAATGTAACATATTTTGTGAGTGACCATCATTCTGGAATGCATAAAAAAACGTTTAAAATTGTTGGCCGTTTTCCTCATCTCAAGATATTTTTATTGTATAACTAGCATTATAAATAATAGCAGTGTTTCGCGTTGCAGTGACCTGCGTTCAGCTTAAATTGAACCCCATGTAACATGACAGACTATACCGATTGGAGCTCTTGTCATAACTTCCTTATTTTTTAACCAATTACACGAAATGTTAATTGAAACCCATACTATATTACTATATATTACAATACATTACTGAAAACTGTGAACAAATCGGCTTAGCCGTTTCAGAGATTAGCGTGTTCAAATATATAGACATATTAAATATATACTAGAAACAGACAGCAATTTTTATTAAAGATGGAAGAATTTCTAAGGGTAGTTAACATTATACTATCAGAGAAATTGATTCATAGCCGGATTGCGGACCGGAGTAGGTTGGTCACGTTATATCAAACCTTATGACTTGCATGGTACACTTTATGTTTCGATCAAATGCCGCAGATCCGTGAACTGAACTGGTGTAAGGAATCAATTTTCTCGATAGTTCCATACCTTTATCACACTGTATGCTAAAGTATATAACAAATGAGGACTTCAGTGGAAGAAACGGGTAACTAACATTTTTACAACATTCGAATAAATACTGTTTTCTCCCATGAAATTGTAACAAATTTTGTAACTTACCTACTTTATTATTCTAGGTGGTCTATTTTATTTTCTAATCATTTTTTGGTCCATTTAAATTTCATTTTAAAGTTTCAAAAATCCGTCAGATTCTTAAATGTTAGTTACCCGCTTCTTCCACTTATGTCTTCAAATATGAAATCCATTTTTTGTCGTTACAAAATATACTCTAGATAAAATATACTTTTTTTTTGATATTTTAAGATCATCACTTAAACTTAAAAAAAAATCTTGATCATTTGCTCCTAAAATTGGACTGAGTACAGGAGAGAGTACAGTACAGATTTGTAGACTTAATTCATGGTTTTGACGCTAGATTAAATGGAAATGTTATGCAAATTCATTTAAAATTATTGATATAATTACTAACCGGATTAAATGTGCAGTTTAACATATTTGACGTATTTGAACCCGGTTTAATGACTAAAATTATTGTTGAATTACTAATTACATACTTGTTTTCATTAAAGTTATCAAATTACTTACCATCATCGATATAAAATAATTTCAATTTGCTGTAAGCATTGACGTAAATTATCGTTTGAATTATTGAAGTTTAAAATATAAATGTGATTAAAATAAATTGTAGATTAGTCATGCAGACATGGCTAACCGCTAATTAAAAAAAAGTTTCCTTTACTTACAAGAAATGTTTTTTTTATTATAGATAAAATTATAAGTTTACGTATCACAAAAGTAACCGTTAATTTTAAAATGAGTTTTAAATCATATTTTGTACTCTATAAGTTATTTTTATGATGTAGATATTTATACTTTTTGTCCTGATTTCGAGCTATCTAATTAGTTAGCTTAAGCCTCACGCAAACTTTTAATGCAAAACAAACTTGAGGAAATGTCCAAATACAGCAACATAAAACTAGCTAAAATATCAAACCCGCGATACGCGGTAACAGTTGGCTAGTTCCCTAGTATTTTTGGACGTTTTGGAATTACTTTTTACATATTTTTTTTAACATTTATTCAGCCACAAATACACATTACACTACATTAAAACATATAGTACAAAAATATTACAACACAAATATGTATATAAAACTATAAAAAACGAAACAGACAAACACAGTGAGGTGAGTTAGAAATTATTTAGTATGGCGGTGTAACGCGAGTGCTGCCGAAGAGGACCTCACTCAGGTAAGAT
>JAOTAV010082369.1:0-12341 GCA_026546445.1 Cyclargus thomasi | reverse complement strand
GGTGTGCAGTAGAGCGCTTTACAGATAGTAACATAATATGTACGTAGAACGAACAAAATAATAAAGTAATAACTGATCTATATTCAAAACTAGTTATACCCCGCGGCGATACCCGTGGTTTAGTAGAGATTAAAAATTACTCTATGCGCTAATTCAAGATACCAGCTAGCTCCAGGCCAAATTTAATAGAATTCGTTCAGTCGTTTGCACGTAAAGAATTAACATCACATTCACAAAGTCACAAATCCACAAACTTACAAACTTTTGAATTTATACTATTAGTTTTTGTCGTGGGGAGCCATGCTTCGGCATGAATGAGCCAAAGTTTCGACGGCCTAAGAAAACTGTTGTAAAACTGCGTTGTGCTGTGTTTCGTCTGGTAAGTAAGTGTACCTGTGGCACAACTTCTCTAATCTCTATGCCCATTCCCAAGCGCGTGCGCTCCATACTGGCTGAAAAGCAGTTCTTTGCTTGCCATATGAAATGGAGTCTTGTTCGTACAAAAGTCCCTTTTACGAATGAAAAATTTAATTATTATTACAATTAAACCCGGCGGACCAGTCAAAAATTTAAATTATACATGTTAGCTTTTAAAATAATGAAGATTGTGTACGAAAATAGGCTGATGCCTCACCGAATTCTAAAACAGGCACTATTACAGAATAAATTTTTATTTAATACTTTTTAGTTTCTTTTTTATTATTTTTGTTTTTTTTTTTATCCTTTGGAAGACGGTTTTGATTTTTTGTTTCAATTATAATTAATTATAATAAGAAGCTAGACGTGCATATAAATTACTTACAATTATACAAAGTAATTTATTTATTTGCTGTGGTGGGTGTCTTAAAGAGGAACTACGTTCATCTACGTTTCTATAAGGGATTGAGAATACGTTAGGCTTAACGTGATTAAAATTTTGATACAATAATAAAAAAGTTTTCTTGGAGCGTCAACTTTTACAGGAATGCTGTATTATGAGAAACACGCACCCTAAAGTAAAATTTTCACTGCTGTGTTTGTGTTAATTTTCTAGCATCTTGTCTTCCTAACAAATTTTTGTTTAAGTAGAAAAAATTTGACAGTTTAAAACTAAATTAAGGTTTGCTTATCTGTGTAACGAGAGTTTGCGCGTACAGAGTTTATAACAAAAGTTGCATTATTTTCCTTAACAAGCTCCGCTTAATTTGTACCTTGTAGGGTACCATTAGTGGGTATTTCACATTACATTACTGTAAATGAGCAGAGATTTTTGTAGCGAATAATGTAGAGTGTCCCGTTTATTTTTGAAATAATGTAATTTGATCTTTGATTTTTCTGTAAATTATCTTGTGGCTTTTATCAGTCGTATCGTGACGTGATATAGCCTATAACGCCGTCCTCAAGCTAAAATGCCGCTATGTAAAAATGCGATGACTACAAAGATTGCATTTTAGCTATATATATATAGTATATATATATATATATATATATATAACGACTGGCTGGAATTCAAAAATTCTTATTGTGTTGGTCAATTTATTGAGGATTTTTGAATTCCAGCCAGTCGTTCCAGAAATTAGCACGTTCAATAATTAATAAATAAAAAAAAAACAAACTTTAGCTTGCTACGTGACAAACTGATATACTTTTAAAAATAAAACTTTATTGAGAACTAAGAACTATACAATTTTGAGAAGTCTTGCTACCACTAAGGTTAGAATATTTATCAATCAATATTCTTGCAATGGTTTGTATATTAACAGGACAAGGTCCTAATGACTTGTTTACAGAACAAAGGTCCTGTGAGAAAGTATAACATTAGATAATAGTGAACATTGGTAATGATAATATAGATATTAACTAAAGATTATTTGTTTTAGAACATTGATATAAAATAAAAATAGAACAAAGGAAATGTATATGATATAAATAAGAAATAGAATAAAATAACTATAACTACTATGTAAAGGGATGGGATGTATAAGAAGCTTAATATTATAAGTATACATATTATGGATTCCATTCGGAGTAGAGTACACAGTAACTTTATGATAAAAACGTTATTATAGGTAGTAGCAGGATGTATTTTATGTTAACCGAATTGGTTATAAATTATTGCGCGTTCAAATTTTAAGTGCTATTCAGTTTCTCGTGCTAAGTACTCGTACACTCAGTTAAATCGGATTTTCTAGAAATACGATCCTTGAATCATCGAAATAAGGGCTATTTCAGAGGTAAAATCACTTTAAACGTATGCGACTAGTTGCAGAGGGTACCCACTCAGAGTAAGAACAAAAAAACATAAAAATCGCTAAAGCACTGTCATAACCTTCAATATATAATAACATAAGGCTCTTTACACTTAAATTGATTGCATTATTTGAATTATTTTTAAAATCACTAGCAATGCTATCAAAAAAATAATTGACTCCCTAAAAACTGATAATAACAAAATAAAGAACATATTCAAAATCGCCAAGTGGCTGTTATGATTGCTGTTGTTGTTTTGCCTAATCATGATTTACTGTATGTTTTAATCCTTGTATCACTACGTTCGACCTTCGAGTCACAGACAACGAACGAACATAGAATGATCGTTAACAAATGATCATAGTGTTTGGCAGTTTATTGCATGATTTACGAGGGCACTCTACGTTGTTAGAAGAAGTGTATTATAAACAGCGCGATTCACTCGTTGGATGTTAAACATTATTTTAAGAAAACGTTTCTTATTATATACTTTGAGTGTAATTTATGAGGAAATCATCTACTTGTTTTATAGTTCGCAACATTATTATATATTACAAGAGACACGATATTCATGTTGTAGCCCTAGACTTAATATTATACCTAAATGCTAAGTGCACCATTGCTTATGAAAATATCTATGTTAACGTAATCCATAATTGGTATTCATTAAAGTATATGAAAAAAAAAATTAAACTTTTAACAATAACATGACGTTTCGAGTTCATTTCGGAATGAAAGTCATCCAAATAAAAACCTATCTTTAATGTCATTTGATTGATGTAAAAGCTGGGCGCGTTTTGGTAATTAAGTAGGGCGGGACACGGACACGGGACCAAATTGGTCGAGTACGTGTGTGTTGTTTGATGTTACATGTAAATGTGTTATATTCTGTGATTTTACAGACGTTTGTATGTAATCACTGTGTATAGTTTTGTTGCCTATGTTAAACTTAGCTTGCGGTAATGTTTGAAGCCTGCAGGTGGTCCCTTTTAATCCAAGTCTTACGCTCCCCGTTTCAACAAATAATTACAGAATAAATAATAGTATGATGAAAGTTTCATTTTGTCCGTGAATATTAGACTTAAAAATTGTAAACTAATAGGTAATTATACAAATATTTAAAACTTTAAGGGAATTATAAAAACCGTAACTTTTTTATTTAATTATAGAAATTACCTCATACCTTTATTTTTGTATTTTCCAGATTTAATTAGGTACCTAGTAATAACTAATTAAATTTTTAACTAGTTATGTAATTTTTTATATGGCGTAGTAATATCTACCAAAGTCAACCTGGCTCACATAAAACAAAAAATGTTATAGGTTTCTTGATGTAAAACAGACGTGAATAATATAATATACGTCTTGCAAAAATGTATTTTGTTACTTAATAAAGGTAATGTGATACTCACGAATCACCAAATTAGGTTTACGATGCTTGCACGCGATCTCCTTATCTGTGGGAGCCACAAATCGTTTAATTCAGTCGAAGTGCCGAATGTTTTTCAGAGAGAAGAAAATTATTTACTTGATATAGACTACTGGCCCGCCCGCTAAATTAATGGGTGAAAAAGAGCTAAAAATAATACAGCATAGTGCTTCACTATACCGTCACTTGTAAGCTGCCTAACTGGATGTTGGTGAGAGTTCAAAAGATCTCCAAAAGTGAGCCCATTTTGGTCATATGATTTTGCATGGCATTTCCACCACCAATATGAAAAATAAAAAGAAACCGCATAGGCCACAAACGCGGTACTTTTTTTATATTTAATGAAAATTTTCATGGTAAATTTGGTAATTTGGTTATGTACGGCATAATTTTCATACTGTTTCAATACAGATTATAATCCATTATTACACAACGCCGTATTTTATAGGAAAGTCATAGTACAGTCCTATAGTATATTTATTTTTTTGAGAGGTATTCTGATCAAATGCTAGCAAAATGTAAAATTTTGTACCAAGGTATACTATGGTTCTAAAGGTATTACATTAAGCATCATTATGATCGTCACTACAATCACATCATGCATCATCTTAATATTACTAGTTCTCTTAGCACCTTCGGTACCATGGTATACCTTGTTACTTCAATTTTTAATAGCATTTGCTTAGGGTGCTTGTTAGGACACCAAAAACGCCATATGTTTCCATATAAATTTCGAGAAGTTACCTGGATTCCTCATGGATCCCATATCAGGTCATCACTTTTATGAACATGGTTACCGATTTGGAATAATACCCTATACAACATAGAAAAAAATTTTAGAAATCGGTTTAAAACGCCAGAGTTTTTTATATTATACCTACCAATGATTTTTTTACATTTTGTTGTATGGATTTTTCCTTGAAAAACAAATTTTATGCGGTTTCAAATCATCCCCCGGGCCAGGGAAAAAGAGGGGATTCAACCTTTAATTTCTTCCCCTTGTCGAAATATCGCAATCGAGATGGTGCTAGGTTGCCACGCTTCGGCACGAATGATCTGACTTGACCGAAAAATTGCCACAACCTTACATAACCCAGAACTCAGTGGCGTGAAACAGCGTTATGCTGTTTCATCCAGTGAAGGAGTTTGCTGAAGGCCCAACCTCATCCCCTATCGGCATTCCCGTTCCCTAATCCTTTAGCCTAGGTAATGCACATGCAACAGATGTGATGTACCTAATATCTTTAAAGATATAATTGATTGTGGCGGTACCCACATTAAGCGTAATAATCCTGCATCGCACTATCGAAGTTTTCGAAACACAGTGGTATATATACTACAGCTAAAATGCATCACGTGGGCTTCGGCCTGACCGCGTAAAACACCTCTCTCGGTCGGAAGACCTTCCTTTAGGGCCGGCATTATTGGGCATTCTCACTACACCGACCGGTCAGCAAGCAGAGCACATCTCTCCTGGTCAGCACGCTACATCGGTTTCGCACCGGCAGCACTCCGACTTACTACAGCCCGTGCAGCAGCATCACAGTTACAACGACTTTACTGCAACAGTTTCGATTCACTGGAAGTCACTGGTACTGGCGACTCAAGCGTGCAATACTTCAAGATCGACCTCCGGTCTTCGAGGGGGAGAGATGTTGCGGTACCCACATTAAGCGTAACAATCCTGCAATGCGCTATCGAAATTTTAGAAACACGGCGGTATATATACAACAACTAAAATACATTAAGTGGGATTCGGCCTGGCCGAGTATAACATCTCTCTCGGTCGGAAGATCTTTCTTCAGCCTAGGGGGCAGTCAGAATATGTGGGCCTTCTGGGGGTTACCCCAAAACCCTACCGTGCCTTCTCTACGCGTGTCGCTGGCCCACTGGACCCTCTTGAAGTGAGAACTGCCGTGACCCAGTCAGCAGCATTTTCTATATCAGCAGTACCATCTGCGCCGCATCTTTCTCTGACAGCTACCGCTTGAAAGTGATCCTGGCTCTTCTGCAGAAAGAACACGTGCTGTGGTCGGCGAATTTCCCAATCCGTCGTTAATATCTAAGGCAACCCTAAGCAAGGCTTGCAGGCAGACTCAACACGATTTGTATTGTAGTTGACAAGGGTAAATAAATTTTTTTTAGTTCTAGCTAATACTCTCGTCAGATTTTTTTGTCAAGCTGTACCTTATTGCAGGCAATAAGGTAAGGTAAGGTGTTAGGAGATTTTGCTGCGCATGTGTCTGAAAATAGAAAAACTGTATCACCATATTGCGGTAGGTTCTGTCGTAGCCGCAACTCGGTTCATGCATGCCGCAAGCATAAGTTCACTCAATTTTTAAAAGGGTAAACGCTACTTGGGGGGACCGCAAACCCCGGCTAACGTCACATATCCGCTATTAATATTTGGTAGTAAAACCCAGAAATTACAATAGGTTTTAATTTAATTACAATATTTTTTAAGAAAATAAAAAAAAAACAGTAAAATTAAAGTAAAATATTCATCTTTTATTTTTAACACTAATAAATCAAAATTTTATTTTGTTTGTTTCTTTATATAAATTTTAATTCCATTATAACATAATCACAATTCATAATCGCATAAGGAAGTCCATACACGGCCCGATGCCACCGTACGAGACGCGCTTGTAATATATTTTTTTAATTAAAAAAATAACTACCTTGGAGCTTTATTAATTTAAAAATTAAGCAGTATTTAGCAGAGAAAATGATATTGACGGGAATCGGAGCGCTAACAGCGTCCTACTACTGCGTACGAATCCTGCTGGTGGTACGGGAGGCCTTCCTACTATGGAGTATGAGCTTCTTCAAGTGGGACGCCCAGTTGAAGAAACGATTCGGTGAATGGGCCGGTAAGACAATATTGTGTTTGAAGGTAAAATTTATAATCAATTGTGCAAAAACATATTGACGCAGCGCATTTCAGCAGAAACATACTGAAGATGAAAAACACCACCGAAGATGGCCAAGAAAAGATAAAAATAGTTCTGTTTCCAGACGTAAAAAAAAATAATAATAAAAGACTAAAATAGATTTTCAGTATAAACACAATTAATTTTAAATAAAAAGTAAAAACCGACTCCCACAACAAAACAAAAAATGATAGATGAACTGAAAAGTAATAAATAATTCTTTTTCTCTGTTAGTGCCTTAAAAGGATTGGCCTAAGTTTTAACATTAACCGTAATCAATCTTTATAATTTTGAAGTCTAAGGCAATCCTTATAAGGCACTAACAGAGAAAAAGAATTATTTATTACTTTTCAGTTCTTCTATAATATTTATTGTTGTGGATGTCGGTTTTTTTATTTTGTTTAAAATTAATTTATTTTTCCCTTTTTAGTTAACGATCGTAGTCGATTGATTTTTCATGGATTCCTGTTGATTTTTCATGGATCCTGTTTATCAGAGTGTCAGTAGCCTAGTGAGTGAACTTTTGGTTCTCATTCGAGAGGATGCAGGTTCAAACCCGGGTAGAGGCGTATACCAGTGAGACATTTTCCGATCTCAAGTACATAATACGTATCCGTATTATTTATATCTCATTGCCGTAGGAGAGCCATGCTTCGGCACGAATGGGCCGGCTCGACCGGAATGATACCACGTCCTCATAGAAATCTGCCGTCAAAAAAAGCGTTGTGTTGTGTTTCGTTCAGTGAGTAAGTTTACCGATGGCCCAACTTCCCTAATCCTCTATCTCTATTCCGATTCCTTATTCCCTCATAAAAAGGCCGGCAACGCACTTGCTCCTCAGATGTCGCGAGTGTACATGGGCAACGGTAATTACTTTCCATCAGGTAACCCGTCTGGTCGCTTGAAAGTAGTTACCTTTTTTTATTTAGGGAGAAATAAAAAAAAGTTAACCACATTCGAAAACAGAGTATTAAATTCAAAAAAACTTTAAAACAATAATTGTATTTCAATTAAAACAGATGGCAAAAATTTAATTTTAACCATTCATTTTGATATAAACACCATGGGAAGTACAAATTATACGGTTAAAATATAACGTATATGCTACGCATCATTATAGTGATGACAATGTTGATGATTATTGACGAAATTGATGAAGTGGCATTTGCTTTGAGTTGTTTAGATAAAGCCAAAATCCCCAAATCGATTCAAGAGTTCTGTACAGCACCTTCGAAACCAGGGTATACATTTGTCCAAAATCTTACTTTTTGGTTGCTATACCTGGAATCCTTTAGAAAAAGTGAAAATCGCTATATGTTTCCATATAAATTTCAGAGTCCCCTCGATTCCTAATGGGTCGCATCATCAAATCACTACTTTTGTGAAAATGGAACCAAACTGACGCTATACCCTATACAACAACGAAAAAATTTTCAAAATCGGTCCACAAACGGCAGAGTAATGCGTGGTCAAACATAAAAAAAGAACATATATATACGGTCAAATTAAGAAACCTCCTCCTTTTTTGGAAGTCGATTAATAAAATATTATTAAAAATCCTCATTCGCAGTGGTGACGGGTAGCACTGACGGGATTGGCAAGCAGTTCGCACTGCAGCTGGCGCAGAGGGGCCTCAACGTTGTGCTCATCAGCAGAAACCCCGACAAGCTGCGAGCCGTCGCCGAAGAGATAGGTCAGTCAGTTGCTACTGTTGTAGTTGAGGTAGTTATGGGCTGGGGAAAGTGCACATACTAGATTAGTCACAGGTTATCCTAACCGTCAAATAACGTGTACACAATGTAGTAACAATGTAGAGTGATATGATCTGTATCGTCTTAAATTGTCAAAAAATTTCAGAGACGAAGTATTTTGTCAAAACAAAGACTATAGTAGCCGACTTCAGCACGGGGACGGATGTGTACGCCCACATTAAAGCGGAGCTGGGAGAACTGCCTGTTGGTATACTAGGTAACGTACTAGAAACAAAAATTTAGTAATTATAGGTTTTACCAGACTATTAAGCTAACCATAAGATTTTTTTGTCTAATTGAATATAATTCGAATCAATGTCAGTAGTCCGTAGTCAGTAGCGCGAAAACTGAGGTGCGCTCACGCGTAATTATAAAATATTTTGTTCGATAAGGCTTGATAGTGACATTTCACGTTGAGCATTATACCAGATCATACGGCATGATATTCTTAAAAATTGCAATTCGAAAATACACTTTGTTTTTTCCTCTGACTTTAGTGAACAATGTGGGTGTCCTCGACGAGTACCCTATGCAGTTCTGCGACGCACCCATGCAGCGGCTGTGGGAGATGGTGAGCGTGAACGTGGTGACGACGGTCACGATGTGCCGACTGCTGCTGCCAGGGATGCTGCAACGCAATAAAGGCGTTGTGGTTAATGTGTCCTCCGCGGCGGGCTGCCAGGCCATGCCGCTAGTGGGCGTCTACTCCAGCACCAAGGTGGGTTCTACGGCGATGGTTTCGTGGCAATTCGGGTTTATTGAAGCGTGGCTATGTATCCTGTGAGTTGCGACAGCAACGCAAAGTGCATATAGACAGCATGATGGTACAAATAGGCCGGCTCGACCGGACTAAGACCACGGGCTCACAGATAGTAGGTGTTTTTTGCTGTTTGCTGTTTCCGGACTAATACCACGGGCTTACAGAAAGTGGGTGTGTTTTGCTGTTTGCTGTTTCCGAACTAATACCACGGGCTCACAGAAAGTAGGTGTGTTTTGCTGTTTGCTGTTTCCGGACTAATATCACGGGCTCGCAGAAAGTAGGTGTGTTTTGCTGTTTGCTGTTTCATCGGGTGTGGAGCCTAGCCTATTCCCTCTTAAAAGGTGGGCAAAGCACTTGCAAGTCTTTTGATGTTGCGTTGTCCATGGGCGATGACAGTAACTCTTTATCAGGCGACTCTTCTGCTTGTTTATAGCGTTTGCGCAATATCAACTGCTTCTTCAAAATGCGTCCCTAGCGTATTCTCACAGAGCCTGCCAACCAGCAGAAACGCCACTTATAACTTGTACTTTTGTCACAATCATGAATTGTTTTGGTCCCGACATAAGAATAGCGTTTCAAAATAGTTGATGCAATCGATGTTTCAGGCGTTCGTTAACAATTTCACGATGGTGCTACGTGAGGAGTACGCCGATAGTAACATCCATTTCAACCTCGTCCACCCCATGTTCGTGTCGAGCAACCTGACCGCATTCTCTGAGAGCATCAGCAAGGGTGACGTGTTCACGCCGACAGCAGCCGCCTTCGCCGCACAAGCCATCAACGCCATAGGGACCATCCCTACCACCACTGGCTACTGGTCGCAGGCCATAGGGGTAACATTAAATACTACTATGATGATAACATAGGACGATCTTTACAACGCTTAAACGAGGCGTGTCTGGGTTAGATAACTAAGGTCCCGTCGTTGGGCCACCGTAAATATTAAAAATAAAATTAAATAAATAACATAATTTTTATCAAACAACTGGATCGCTCTAAGAAAGCTATTTTAGTATCAAGTTCTTCACGCTTGTAGGCATAATGATACTGTTTTTTGATTAATTAAAAATCACATTGTAAAAATAGAATAATGGTTATTTGTGTATTTACATATTGTCCCTGTAAATATGCACATATTGTCCCACTGGTAATTAGTTACAAAAAGATAAAATAGTCACGTGGATAAAAGACGACTCGTAATTTTTGTAAGAAAAATGGTCTTTCAGATGGGGTCTATGCTTCTGTTACCAGTGTGGGTAAGAGTAAAGCTCTGCCACTCTATAATGAAGGGCTTGCAAGAGGAGTACAATGTGAAGAAACAACATGATCATATCAAGGACTCTATCATTCTAAGCCACTGATATAAATTTGTTTCTTTGAGAAGGTAAAATAATCGGTAATTGGCAGTCTTTGAGTAATAAAAATGAGATACGTAGTTATAATTGTTGTTTTATTTTTAAAGTTTTCTCGTATTATGCTCGATGGTCTTGCCTAACCGCAAAGCATAAAGATGAGTCTTTAGGCATAAAATATTTGCTTGATATATGATTGCTACCCTATTTATAACTACAGAGCCACGTTAGACATCAAAAGCCGATGCTGTTTTAAAATATTTTTTTAAGTAGTGATTTGCTTTTATCAAAAACCATTTTCCGTACAGTGTTATGACGGACGACGTTCAACAGAAGAGTAGATATTTTTTCGTTTGTTTTTCGCAAGCGACAGACATTACGGTTTGTTTTAAAATTATTTCAATTTTTACAAGCCTTTATAAGCACTGAATAAATTATTTTTAGTACATGCATCACGAATACTAACCCCTTTTCATTAATGGATTTTCAAAGTTTATGTTGAATGTTTATTTAGGTGCGTGATACACGCAGCTAGAGGCGAGCACGCTGAGCCGCCGCTGCCAGCAAGAAGTCTCAAAATAACTTGACATGAAAGTTTGATGAATGAACTTCTTTCACTTATGTGGAAGAAGCGGATAATATTATAATAAGAGAGAACCAAAACCTTCATTTATACAAAACTAGCTTATGCCAGCGACTTCGATTGTGTCAATAAATGTTTACCTTTATTCTGCCTTTCTCTTGAAAATTTTCTCGTTTATAGCAAAGAAAATTTTTTCTTTGCTATAAACCTGACCGAGTCAGAGACCTTTTCGACGAGTGCAAAACCGTGGAAATCGGTTCGTGAGTTTTGAAGTTAAAGCGCCAGGAAGGAAAACCCGACTTATTTTTATATAATAGATAAAAAGAAAGTTTTCTATATACCCCCTAAAATTTAATTCTGAGTCCATTTTTTTGGGAAAAAATGTACAGTTCGTGATGAAATGTGAATGTTGGTACTGAAAGCAGGTAAAGGTAAGATAGTAAAAGTACAAAGGAGGACCGGACAAAATGGTCCAACGAGCAACAACGACGTGACATATTATATAATTAGAAAAGTATTATACTACAATAGTTAGATACTAAAGGAGTGCATTTAACATCGCTGTGTAAAAAAAGATATGTTTCTATGAAAATCGTATTTTAACCGACTTACAAAACCGATGAGGTTATATTAATAGATAATTTCTCGCTATGAAAAAATGATTTGTTATTTTTATATTTAACAAACTTTATATTTATAGAAATAAATAACAAATAGATATCTAAATATTATTTCGTACTGAATTTCGTATTAAGGTGACACTAAAAGCTGTTTTAAGCTCGAAGGCCTCGAGCGGCGAGCTTTCACGCAAAGCTTTATGAGTTTCGGGAACAAAATATGATAAACATTTATGTTTTAATAGACTAGGAGGATCTAAACACGCGGCAGAACGTCAAGCCAAGTTCAAGCAAATGAACTGGCTAGCCAGCGCCTATTAGTAACCTCCCAAAAATTGTCTGAGTCAACTGTATTATTACCGTAAAACTATGGTTTAGCCCGCTACTCCAATATGTTCTTGCACCTACGAAATTCATTTAACAGTTAGTTAGCTTTTCCTAACAAAAGGGTTCTGAGAAATTGAAGATGGTAACTATAAAAAAGTATACGGTACGTTATTGGTACTCATAAAGAGACAATTGCCTTTTGATTGTAATTTTTAATTTTTTTTAAAGTTTTTTGTCCATTTTAATGCTTTATTGCAATGTAAGCACACTTATCTCTAACATCATAGCATCACAGGTCAAACGCTAAGCACGCCCTGTCTGGGCTAAGCACGCCCAGACAGGGCGTGCTTAGCGTTTGAC